>VYZX01006990.1:969808-985790 GCA_013401335.1 Brachypteracias leptosomus
AAAGGCACAATCTGGAACCCAGGAAGGTCCACCTCAACATTAGGAAAACACCTTTACTGTGAGAATGATGGAGCCTTGGCCCAGGCTGCCCAGAGAGGTTGTGGAGCCTTCTCAGGTTCAAAACCTGCCTGGATGTGATCCTGGACAACCTGCTCTAGGTGAACCTGCTTTGGCATGGGGGGTTGGACTAGATGACCTTTGGAGGTCCCTTCCAACCCAAACCATTCTATGATTCTATGATTCTATATATAAAGTTCCCTTGGGTCTCACAGTGCTGCCTGCAGGATGTGTAAGTTACATCCTGGTTTTCACAGACTTACAGTAACTCTCAAAATTACTTTTACTATTAATCAGGAATGTAAATATCAAGAAGCTCTATTGCTGAATCTTTTAAACAATATATTAGATAGTAGATAGAGAAATACTCTTGTTCACAAAGTAAAGTATTCTGGACAGAAGAAGAGAAAGAAGACACATTCATTAGAAATATGCTTGCAAGAATGATATCTTACAGTGGTCTTTTTAAACTGAATGCAAGGTACATCAGGGCTTCTCTCTTTGGGTAGTTGTGGTCATTTAGTGGATTGAAAAGAGGTCAAAATACAATTTGAGAGGTGATGCTGATGCACAGAAGCAATTACTAAAAATGCACAGCTCTTAAAAAAAAAAGTCTGGAGTTTCCTCTCCTGACCTTAGGGAGCAGATTATTATAATGCAGATTTTCTGCTGAATCTCCGGATTTTTCTCTTCACAGGCTCCAGTGTAATTGAGCAAACCAAAGGGGAGAACTTTAAAACTTGAGAGGAAAGCTGTCACCTGAAGTTTGCATGCCTACAAGAGAATAAGTAATGGCCAGCATAGGAAGCTAATGTTTTATCACCAAGTTGGTTATAGTAGCAGGTGAAAGATTCTTCTGAAGTGCTTGCAGAGTTCAAAGCCATATTCTCCAGTGCTGTATCTGGTGAACTGCAGAGTCTTTATGTAGAATCACTTGATAAGCCAAACTCAAAACCCATTTGCTAATCAGTTGCTCAAAATTGTTGGGGTTGTTGCAGTTGCTTTTCAGGTTTCTCATGACAGCAGGGCAGCTGCATGGAGCTGGTTGGTGTCACACACCCTCACAAGGCAGTGAGCAAAGAAGAGTCTGAAAAACCTATTCAGTGTCCCTAAAGGAGATTACTCTTGAGTTGATGACAACTTCACTTTGACCCACAATGTTGAACTCATCATAATCTATAAATGTAGTTCTGTATGCCCAAAATGTATTGTTTCTTTTTTCTTTTCAGTTTGTGAGAAGATAGCAAACTTGTGTCCCATATAAGACAACTGAAGTCCATCTAAGCCTATCTAGGAAAAAATCTCTGTAGATACTACTTCAGCTCTGCCTTATTTCTATAGCCTGCAATGTTCATAACATAAAACCATATAAGAGAAAACCACGTTTGAGCTATTTCTATGTCTTTTGCCCTCTAGTGGCTAAGAGAAAAAAACATGAAGCTGTGAGATGCTTCATGAGCTGATTGCTTATATCTGAAGTGTTACTGTCCCCAGAATAGCTACTTAAAAAAACTATATTGCCAAATAGTGATTCGCACATGAATGCAAAGAAGGGGGAGCTATTAATTGGGGGGAAAAAATGAGGTGTGATGAGGACAATGTTCCCATTTAACTTTGTTTAATACAAAAGAAGTGATATGACGACAAAATTCAAATTCTATTTGTGCACAGGACCCGATCAAGGGATCATGTGGCAGGTACATCTGCCACAGTATCCACTGATCATAACTCCTAATGTCTGTCACAAGCAGCTCTGTCAAAGAGGCACAACAAGATTAAGAATGATTTACAAGGAAAATGTAGAGATAAAACCTCACGTTGTTGATAATGATCCAAAAATTATTATTTGATGTATATCTGGTGGCACCAGCCACACATCTAGCAGGGAAGTGGAATATCATGAAATTCATAATTTCAAGTTCTACCTGTGAACAATGTTGACAATTTTCAACACGAGAAGTGCCCACCTGGTATATCCCAGCTACTTGTCAGACCACAAGTCCTCTGCATGGGTTAAATCTGAGCTACTGCTCCATGCTACAAAGTTTGTACTACTTCTGGTTTTGCTACTCTGACTTCTCACTTTTCACAAGCGTTAATTTGGTTGCTTACAGAAGCGTATAACACATGAGAAGGTTTGGGGATTTTTGGTTTTTATTCTTTTCCTTTTTTGTCATGTTTATTGACATAGACCCACATCTGTTGTGTGACAGTTTTGCAGAGACATTAGTTAAGACTTCTGATATAACATTGAAACACCTGCTTACTTTGTATATGTGAAGTTTCATGTTACTTGTGCTTCTAGATACGAGCCAATTTTGCTTCTTCTTATCCTTACTAGCTTAAGGTACCTGACAATCACTCTACAGTTTGTGTACACCTTACTCCTGTCAAGGGTTCTTGTCCTCATAAGGCCATCCTCATAACCTCAGGCTCAGCAGCATTCTGAACAAAGACAGCTTGAAGTGCTGTGTTCCAGAAGAAACGGCTTAACAAGAGGCATTGCTCTAAAATATGTTGTCCTCCTAAGCCACATGGTGAAATCAGGGAACTAAGTTTTCAGCAAGTCATTTGCTGATAGTCCCTCTCCGAGTGCTACTCCCCCAGCTTAAGCCTCCTGTGGTTCCAGAGACATTTGTAGGATGGGACTTTGTTTTGGAAAGATGTTACATGGAAGCATTTCTGTTTGTTTTTCTCTGTCAATGTTCTCACTGTACAAGGTCAGAGTTAATAACAGGACACCAGCATCTGGAAAAAGTGCACTAACAAGACAAGCACAGATTGGTGTCATTGAGTTCCTTTCCTGTTATCTCCAATGGTTCTGGTTTACGGATGAACACTATGCAAAGTGACAATTATATCCTGAATTGCTGTCTTCTGAAGTGGAAAAAAAGTGGGCTTTGTGCAGCCCACTTCATGAAATGACTTCTGCTTATGCAAGGTCAGGTGCAAAAGGAGCTAATTGAACAATGTGGTCCTGCAGTGTGAGATACTTGCTGGTGAATGCAGGGAAGACAGGATTGCATTTTCAACAATCACTAATAGAAAGCCTACTGGACTAGAAGTGGGATTGCTTCATTATACATAATCATTACAGTTTATAAGGTTTTATTTAGTTCCTTCCTTCAACTTGATTCCTCTGACAATAGAATGCAAACAAGTACTCTGGCTGCCCCACGACAGTTGCATCCTTCCCCAGTCACTTCCCTTGTCTCACCTTGATCTATACATAGGCTTTGGCATTTAATGATAATGTGGATGGCAGCAGAAGAAATGGCAAATCAAGATCTTTCCAGTGTTCTCAAGCCAGAGTGTTGTTAGCTAATGCTTAGAATGGAATGGTGATAGTGATGGGTGAAAAAATCCGAGATTTTGTGTTTCTGTTAGCTTGAAATAAGGAGAAAAAAACTGCACTGGAAGTATCTGTGATCTTGCAAAGTTTCTTCAAGTCTGCAAAGCACATTTAAAACCCTCCTGGATGTGTTCATGTGTGATCTACTTACTCTAGCTGATCGTGTTTTAGCAGAGGGGTTGGATTAGATGGTCTTCAGATGTCCCATCCAACCCCTACCAATCTGTGATTCTGTGATCCAGCATGAACCACTAGACTAGACAGAGTGACAGAAGAAAAAATTAAGGGCAGACTTTGACCTGTTCATACAATGGCTTTTCTTCTAGCCAAAATGCAAAGTATATAGTCAGTCATGGTCAAAATAAACCCTTCACTCTGTATAAAGTCTGACATAATTTCCCAGGTAAGAAACACCATAAAACCCTGCTACACATTATTTTGACCATACAAACTTTAATTGTTGATACACTGCTGCTTTTGGTAAGCTTTTGGTGCCTGACTGTAGTTACTTTGCCTGCTGAAGTTTATGACCTGCTCATCATTTCCCAATCAAAAAATTCTTCTCTCATACATAGCTAGCATACAGATGACTCCAGTCTTGATCCTCAGTCATTTGAACAAGATCCATCACTGTTTTAATACAGTGAAATAGTTGATGACAAAACTGGCATGATAAAACATGAGTCTGCCTGGAAGGGCTGGTGAACACCATCTGCTTTTTCTCAGCCAGTTTGATACTACCACATGGGTACCCTGGAGGCTTGAATTCAGGAAAAAAAAAAATCTAACTTAAAAATTAATCCTAGAAATCAGAAGCTTGCCAATATTTAAGACAAGGCTTTACTTGCCCATCAGAATGTTGCACTTTCCACTTTTTTTTTTTTTCTTGCATGGAATGTACATTCTGGGTCCCTACTGCATCAATACTGGTTTGATTTATTATCTTTTACACTGGCAAGTCACTATTCACTTGATCTTCCCTTTGTTAAATGAGTTCAGATGTATGGTTCCCACATGTGAAGTCTATCTAAGAACAGATATTATCCCTCTAAAGGGAAGTCTGAATTCCAAAACAATGAAACAACCTCCCTTGTTCTTATCCAAGCCCAGCATATTTACCTGAAGGAGTTACAGCAGCACTTGCATTCCAGCACACACTCTTTAGCTACAACATTATGTTGGTCACCTTCTCATGAGGGAAGTTTAGGTAATTTTTGACAGACTGGTACCTATTATACGTCCTTTATTTTGATAAATATCTCTTTTGACTTCAGAGGGAATTCTTCCCTGAATGAATGCATGAAGACCAGGCCAGTAAAGTCTAGAAAATAGGAAACACAACACTGAGGCTCCTGTGAGGTCCCAGCACGGCACGGTATCTAACATTAATTAGTACTGCCAAGTAGACCAAATAGAAAAATCCAAATCGAGAAGGGGGGAGTAAATTTAAATTTATTATCAGATAATATTTATCCTTTTGGAGCAAGAAAAATCTGTCAGCCAATGTATGTTATTCAACTCAATATGAAAAGTTTTGGTTGGTTTTGGCTTATTCCCTTCACTTATTTTAGCAACAAATGTATACTATGTACTTTTTTGAGCTTACGTTTAGAAGCCAGACAAAATATTTGGACATTATTTTCTACTTCAGCTGAAAGTATTTCCAGTTTGGTAAACACTTTTAAACAGTTTTCCATTTCCTCAAACATTTATTTCCCTTGGTAAATAAATGGTTTATCAACACATTTCTGCCCAAGTCCAAGTTGTACCATCAACACAAGTAACAAACATTCAGGTAGTTTTATTCTTAGAACACTAATGAATTCAAGTAAGAAATATGATCAGAAAATAAGAGCCTTATTTGATATAAAAAGCAGTGCAGTGTTTCACTGAAAGGATTTCACAGTCAGAGTGCTCTGCTGCTTTGCAAAGAAAACGTACCTGGACTTTCTACATATGCTGTCAAATCTCAACAGGATGAAACCAGTGAAACAAATCACACAATCACATACACGATATTTTTGTGTTTCTCAGTGCTGCTGTGCTGCTTATTTTCAGTAAATTAGTGGTTAAGAACTATTGCACTACAGACTCCACTTTTTAAAATACTGCTCCATGACTCTGCTAAACAGGAGCAAGCAGGAGCCAAGAAAGTTTCCTGGCTGGTTCAGAACTGGTGGCTGAGATCATGTAGTTGAAAGATTTTGGTGCAAAAAACTATTTCATTCAGATAACAAACTTTGTTCTAAAAGGTAAAGACTAAGTAGATGGAATTCAAGTCTTGTTTTGCCTCTTAGAGGGCACTTTGAGCATTACAGAAATATCCAAGAACCTGACAGCTATGGGAAAAAGCAAAGAAATGAGGGACCACACTAGGACCACGGCTGCTGTGTGATTAATTACTCATAAAGGCTGAAAATACATGAGTGGATGAAGACCACAGCACACAAAAATGTTAAAAAAAATTTTTATTGTAGCATTTAGTGGTCCTCTGATTATAATGAACAAGGAACTGATTAATGCTGCAAAGCAATGACTGAAGTTCAGTGTTGACAAAACATCAACGTGTGAATCTCTGAATCTGTCAATGAAGGGCATGGTAAGATACAAGCTATTGAACTGGTCGAAATAACAAAAAAAAATATATAAAAAAATCCTTCAAAACTAAAATCTGTGATAGTGCACAAATTAATTGCAATATACTTTTGAATAGACCTTCTCATGGCTCATCTCTACTACAGCCACATGAAGATGTATGTCAGGACATTTGATGAAATTATACATAACGATCTGAAAATCACATCCTAAAAAAATCACTGTGAAATCTTGTAGTTTTTATGGGAAACTCAACAACATCATCAGCTTGCTGAAATCTTAGAGTCACTACAGCTAGAACATTATATATAGCTCTTCATTGCCTTGAAAACATCTCCCTACTGTGTCTTTCTATAAGCAGCACTCAAAAAGCCTGCAGCCTATTTTGAGGTGTAGCTGTCTTTCTTCCATCTCAACTTTACTTGTTCCTCAACCTAAGCTGTTGAACTCTTGGGGGACTCTGTTTATATGGTGCTCCAGTGCAGGGTCCCGGCCCTTGGTACCAGAAATAACAGCATTCCAGAAACAAGAAAAACCATTAAAATATCATTCTTCCTCTAGCTCTATAGTACACTTAAATTTCTCAAGCTATGCTTTTCAACTACTTCCACATACCACAATTATTACATAGGGTGCTCATTAATAAAATCAGCATTTAAAAGCATTTTTGGGTAACACGGTGTGCAAGAGACATGCATGATTTCAATGTCTATTGACAAGAGAGTCAGGAACTGTCACAGGTCCTGGGCAAACCAAAATGACTGTTCATCCTTCCTCCCCACTGGCTTCCCTCAGGTATCACTCTTTTCCTCATCCGATGCCCTATTCCTTCCAGTCACCAGAGACACGCCCAGTTTGCTAGACTGGTTTTACTGGGTTGCAGCAGGAAAGCTGCCCTGGCTACTGTGCCTGCAGCAGGCTCCGCAGGGTATTATTAAGGGCTGACTATGAATATTTATCCATTTATAGTGATGAGGATTCATATTCTGTAGGAATATGGCTGTATTCAGACAGCATATTTGGGGAAATTTTAATAAACCAAAAGCCTGTGTTTCCTTAATAAGAAAAATCAGATGGGAAAATGGCCACGTAACACAAAAATAAGGAATAATCTAGAGAATTTATACATCTGTGCAGAAGGAACTGCCATATAACCACTACATAGAGATAATAAAAATTATTACTTATAGTCAGCCTTAGATATCTATGCACTCCAGATTTTTATAAGTCACCAACAAGGGGGTAGCTTCTGAGGAGCCCTGCTTCTGCAGCACATGCTGTGGCAGAAAATTCCTTTGCATCCCTTAAGGGCCCAATCTGTGCGTAATAAAAACTATTTCATAAATGCAGAGCTCTGATCTCCCTTGGGGTGGTTTTATGGGCACAGGTCGTTTATGACTACACAAATCTGCACTGGCAGTCTTTTAGTGCTGTGCACAGTTGCATGTCTTTTTAAAGAGAATATTATCAATTTGCTAACTGAGAATAAGGAGAAATTTTGTGGGAGGAGGACATCTAGTGATCTGATATGTATTTACATGTTTAGCTGTTCCCTCCTGTGGCTCAGACAGCCAGGTAGCAAGTTACAGGGTTTTTAGAAGAGTATTGGAGAGAGGGGGCAGGTTTGCAGTTTAGTTTGCTATAAGGCAATAGTCTTTGGGTTTTGCTAGGACAACATCCAAAACAACAACAGCAATTTAAGTAATTCTCAAATCAAGGTCTTTGAAACTAAGTGTTGCAAAGATTTAGTGATTACTGCTGCACTTCTCAGCTACAGCTGTGCCACCTTCCCATCTATTTTACTGACATTAGTAACCACTTACACAAGTTTTGCAGAGTAGCCATTAAAATCCTGATACATTTAATCTCAAAAGCTCCCCATTGAACTACACATCCTCTCAGCATAGCAACACCTCTGAAATGCAGGCATAGTTCCTTTAAAATTCTTTTAAAAATACCGATTTTTAAAAACTCCTGAAAATATGATTTATTACCTCTCAGACTGATGAAAATTAGAGCAGTTATTCAGCATTGTAACTCCCCTGAACTAGGTTTTATCAGAGAAACACTGGAAATTTGCAAATATAAAAACCTCAGATAAATATAGTAATGATCTACGACACACAGCTGTCCTTGCTCTTGAACTGCCTATCACTTGGAGACAAAAATGCCAGATTTCATCAATATAAACTAAATATCAGTAACAAAGACACGTGAAATCATTAACAACTACATTTATACCATTTTCAGAGAAATCAAAATATCACATTCGTATTTAAAAAAAAAAGAAAGTTATATAAAATAGATATGAAAATGTTAGAATAACTAAGAAAACCAGTTAATCTGTTAAACAATGACAACAAAAAACATATATGTTAAAAAAATCTTGGTTTAAAAAAGGCCTATATATTTTCATAGCCAAAAAGAAAGTCTAAAAAGACATACATTTGCTTATACACACTTGTCTATTGTTTTGTAATGGAGGGGCTAAAACTAACTGGCCTAGTAAATCTGTAGGTGCATTATGAACATTTTTTTTTCCTACTCTGCTAGAGTATGATTAATATGTCTCATAAAATCTCATTCCACAATTGATCCAGAAGGATTATCCCAGAAGGGTAGAGTCAAAAAAGCCCTTTGCATTGTGGAGAAAATAGGAGTTGATCGATGAGGTTTCTCCCTTCAGTGAGATATATAACAAAGAAAACATCCACAGTGGATGTAGCTTCTGATTTCGGCGTTTTGTAGAATTTTAGAACTGTCTAGGTTGGAAAAGACCTTTAAAATAATCAAGTCCAGCTGTTAACCCTGCACTGCCAAGTCTGCCACTAAACCACGTCCCTCAGCACCACATCTACACAGCTTTTCAATCCCTTCAGAGATGGTGACTCCATCACTTCCCTGGGCAGCCTGTTCCAGGGCTTGACAGTGTGTGTGCATTACATGTTCCAATGCTGTGTATGGGTGTGCATGAGAGAATACCTCCATATTTCACATTATTAGCCTCTGATAGACTGGATTTCCCCTGCACAGCTTCAACTTGGAAAAAAAGTTGCTAATAAGATGTGGGGTTTTGTGGCTGTGCTTGCACTGAACTGGTAACTGGCTGGGTGGAAGCTCAGTGTGTGCATTACAGGCAAACACCAATAAGTGATTCTCAAAGTCACAGGGCACATCCAGAGGGGTTAAAAAAATCTGTTCAAAACACATTAAGAAATCACATCCCTGATTCTGGACTCAAACTCACCTCTTCATACTAAAGCAAAATCCAAACTCAGAATGGACTTTTTAAAGGCTAGCTTAGAATGGTAAATCTGATACATAATGAAAATTCTAAATCTGCTTTGACATTGCGGGTTGGACTAGATGGTCTTTTGAGGTCCCTTCCAACCCTTAACATTCTGTGATTAACATTCTGTGATTGAGAGGGATTGGCACTGCCTTGCATAATCTCAGACTTGTTTTACTGTGTGATCTTGAGGTGACATCCTCTCACCTTCTCCACAAATGGAAATGTTCCTTGGAAGATCTGATTTTCCTGACAAGGTAATAGCAGATTGTGAGGATACTGGTGGAACAGGTTTCAGTGAACAAAGGTGAGATGCAGGGAGGTGCTAATTCAGCTCAGCTCTGTCTTGCCTTGACAGACCCTTATCTGTGATGACCCATGCAGGGTTGTGAAAAATGATGCAACTCTGAATTGCCCAAAATGATTAAATAGGGAACAAAGGACTGAAACCTGAAGGGAACCCAAACCCAAATAACAAATGTTTTGCCCTGAGTCTCATTTAATCTACTATGATATGTTAGCTTGGCTCAGTAAATCATTTGCTTACTAGGTATCACAAAATTAGTAAAACTAGTAGGGTGTGCCCATGAAAAGATAAGGGGGAATCCTATCATGCCACCAAAGATAAACATTCTAGATAGTCTAATTTCCTCAGGCATACTCCTGCCCCTTCCCACCCCCCATCCCATCCTTACACAATAAAAACTGTAAGATTTTGGGTAGAATTTGGAGGAGTTTTCCAACAATACAACTGCACTGTAGGACATCCTTCCTGTCTTGTTCAAGATGTCAGGTGGGGATATTTTCCCTTGGGAGTGAGACCCCTGAGGGTGATTAAGAAACACTTCTGTGGTATTGGACATGTTCTAAGATTGTAATTAAGGTATTAATATCTAGCGTGCTTTTAATTTTTACTAGTTCATTTCCAGGAATCACTTAGTTTTGTAATAGTGTATCCTGTGCACCGTTTTTTAAATTACAATAGTGCATTCTTCTGTTGTATCCATAAAACCTGCAGTAGAGACATATTGGACCTGTGAGTGAAGTTCAAATAAATTGCTAGTTTGAACCATGCAGTGAAGTCTCTCTCCATCACACAGACGACAGCAGATAATACACAAAGCACTGCTCCAGGCAGTTCTGCTTTTTATCTCCCTGCCTTCCCCATTACTGAAGTAGTCCTACCTAGTGCAATCTCCTCTGTAAAACCACTGCTCTCTCTGCTGAAACGTGTTATTGAGCAGTGGAAGGAGGCTCAGAGATCCTCTCCTGCCCTCCTCTGTGAGAGCTTTGGGGCTCTGAAGGCGCTGCCCCAGAGCCAGGAGCGGAGGGGTCTGGGGGAAGGGAAGGACACAGCAGAGCACAAAACTGATGCTCTCATGACACCATGGCAGTATTAATGACTAAACTTGTGAATCAGTTTGCATTGTCTACGTTTACCATGATATTAAAACAAATTAGTTTTCCAATGAGAACATATGGTAATGTCAAACTTTGGAGGATTTGTGTAAAACAGAGAATAAATATAAAGTAGTCTTATTTTCAACATGCTATTCATCTAGTGTACTACTGCTTTTAATCACTGTTTTCATATTCAGAAACCTCCTGTTTCCACTAATAGCAAAATTTTAACTGTAACAAAAATGCATTGTACTTGATTTCAGGTCATACCCTGATAAGAATTAAGAAATACAAGTTCAGTGGAAGCAAAGTTAGATAAAAAGGAAACCCTTCCTCAATATCTGCAGATCCCAAAGCAAGCATCTAAAGTAATTCTTAAGTATTTCAGTTGAATTCTGTACTATTGCTTATTGCCACATTTCCCCATTTATTAATATTTGTATACAAAGCATACAACCATTTTATATAGAAAGAAAATGACTTAAATGTCTTTTATTTTAGCCAACATAGCCCACTAAAGTTGGCAGTGCAAGAATACTGAGTAACTTTTGAAGGAAAAATAATGCTGAGTGCCTTTCAGCCTTATTACCATAACTTATCCTTAAATTCAATTGATTATTGAACTAAAAATTCAATTTCGCCAGCACAGAGACAATTTCTTTCAGGGAAAAGGGAAGTTTCTTTGTCATGCAGAAAATTTTCATTCCAAAGTTTGCTAAACAAAATTGGCATTGACATTGTTGTGACTATTACAGTCAAGCTTCTGATTTTTAATATTTTCAACCTGACAGATTTATTTCTTCTCAAATAAAGAAAACTTCTTCTCAGAATAAAAATATATAGCTTCTTTATATTTCCTGATTCTGAAAATTACCAGCTGCCAACTGTGAACATAAGGAAATTGAAGACCCTGGAAGGTGACCTGAAGAACCACGATGGTGCAGAATTGTGATATAGTGGTTTAGGCAATTTCATTGCAGCTGCTTGGCGCTAGAAAAATGAGAAATGGGTTTTCTATTACTAAATATAATGAATTCCCTTTCTGTCCTGTCACAAATTGTCCAACTTCATCAATGGGAAGAAAGATGTGGTGCATGCACACATGAAGGGTGATATGAATACACATATTTGGTGTGGAGAAATGCTGCATACTGCCACAGGAGGATTTTTAATCTGTATCAGATATTGTGCAATTCTTTCTAAATAAGATATTTCAAGATTAGCAGATAGAAAGATGTGACACAGCTTCTAATATCTTCAAAGCAATTTGCTATTATTTGCAAAAAACGACTATTTTCAAGTGCATACATACAGCTCAGTGTCTTCATTTCAGGATAATGTTTAAGTCACACTTACTTTAAATCTGCGAGTGTGCAATAGAACAAGGCAAACACTTTTAGTTAGAATTAGGTTTAAATACCTTGCTGAATCAGAGCATGAAATACTTCTTTGTTTAATAGCAACATGACTTACGTTTTTAATTGTCTTTGCAATTGTATTAAATTCGGTGTGGCTCAGTTTCATACTGCGGACATCAATGACTATCATTTATGGGTTCATGCAGCATACAAGAAAATATACTGTCAGTAGGAAATGCTCAGATTTCTCTTGGTGACCACTGTAAAATAATCATAAATACCATTTCAATTGAAGTTATGACAATAATAAAATTGGAGGAAACCACCTCAGGCAAATTTTTATCTATCCCCAGCCTTTGGCCTAGGCTTTTGCTAGTCAGACTGATCTGAGGATACAGTAGAGGTCACTGGAACCACCCAGGACCCTAGACCTGCATATTCCATAGACCTCTTCAATCTAGATGTCCTGAGGGACATTATGAGTTACATTCAGGATGAATTCATCTGCATTCCAAAAATCTTGCTGGTGCAAGACCCAATTTACATTTCTCAACTCTAGTGGGAACAAATTACACCTAAATTTCCCAGAATGTATATTTAGACATCTAGTAAAGGTAAATCTTCTGCAACTACAGAAATGAAGCCTATATCATGAACTTTTATGGTTCTTGTTGGCAAGTGAAACATGATGGATTTCTTTTGTACGGAACTGAAGGAATGATGGAAACCACCAAGCAACTTGAACACACCTACTGCTATAGAAGTGCTTCATGGTAATTCAAAATGTCCTACTGATTCGAAACCTGGAACTCCACGGTTTGAAACAGGTAGCAGAGAATCTGGCCACCTGGGAGCATTTATCTTTATTCTCCCCTGGGGTAAACCAGCATAGCTTATCTACAGTATATTCTCAGAGACCCTTCAGTCCCAGGTCTTGTCCCCCCAGGCAGGAGGTAGTTTACACACACACAGGTTTTAGCCACATGCAAAGTCAGCACAGCAGTCTTCTTTTTTAAACTTAGCCAAAGAGGTTTTGCATATGATTTATCCCTCAGAAAATTTGTCTTAGTTCTTTTTCCCCTGTTTATGCTTGGAACATTGCTCTGTCCCGCTTATTTAGAACGTGTTCGTTTCAGCTGCTTACTTAGCAAGCCTGAATTTGAGAGACAGAATAGAGAATTTGCTAAAATTTGAAGTTCTTTAAATTAAAATAGAAACAAAATATTTGCATGCAGTAATAAACAGGAAATCCAAATTCTAGTTCTTCAGAGAATGGTAATTCCATCTTCCTGGAGTCTGCAGCAGCCCATTGATGTTCATGCCCATATTTGACCTTATAATGATGTCATTCTAAGCAGAGCTTAAAGCTAAGTTGTCTAAATATGTGTGCATGAAGTCAGAGCATGGATGTCAGGCACTTGTCGCACACAGAGGCTCCACATTGGAGGTTATATTGGAGGTCTCCACATTGGAGACTTCACCCAAAGAAATGCAGTTCCACAGATCTGAGAAAGGGAGGTCCCTGGTAAATCCTGTTCAAGTCACTAGTAAATTCACTAAAATTAACAGAATTAGTGCAATTGGGATCTGTTAAGAATGAAGAACTTGTTCTTGGAGTGAGAAGTGTCTTGGTGCTCCCTGTAGAGTCCTCTAGTGGAGAAAGAGCAGCAGGGCTTCGATTTATTCAGAAACCATGAAATTGAATTTAATTTCTTTAACTGATCCGGTGATGACTCTATACTCTAAACATATCAGACATAATGTGTTCAAGAAAGCAGTGAAGGAGAAGACAGGGCAGCCTGTGCTGATCAGGCACAGGGCATGGCCAGACAAGTGCTCTGACACATGATTGGCCCTTTTATTCCCCTTATCCCTTTGTTTTTCCCACCCTTGTTCTTCCTCAAATCACCTAAATCCCTCCTTTCTCCCTGCTTTGGTTTCTCCCCTAAATATCCCATAACATATCCTATGTTTATGCTCTTGCCCTGCAGCCTGGCAAGTGTCCCCCACCCTTAGGCAGCAGCAGCCCTCAGTCCAGAAGGTGCTCCAGGTTTGCCTTATGGAGGTGGGTGTCACACCTGGACCCTGGAGCTGGAGCTGTCCTGGGATTCAAATTCATTTGTGCCTTGTTCTCCTGTGCTCCTCTGGGCTTGTGGAGGTTGGTGATGGCTCCTGTAATGAACCTGGAAGCAGTCAAGGCAAGGAATTAT
The DNA here is from genome assembly GCA_013401335.1 of Brachypteracias leptosomus. NCBI lineage: Eukaryota > Metazoa > Chordata > Aves > Coraciiformes > Brachypteraciidae > Brachypteracias > Brachypteracias leptosomus. The sequence goes on from VYZX01006990.1 coordinate 984,071, forward strand.
TCGGGCTCCTCCAGCTGCCATTGTCTCTCCATGCTCCTGTGTGTGTGTGCACAGGAGCTTTTACCACATTATCTAAAGAACAATACATTTATATTTTGGTTATATTTAGAGTGGCTTATGAATATGATGTCTCATTGATTATTTTTTTCAGAGTATCAAAACAGATGTCAAAATTTCCCTCAGTTTAAAATAAAAATTATATTAAAGTCAAATAAAAGTTTATTTTGAATCTCTTAAGAACAAAAGAAGAACTTCAATGCAAGTATTCCACATTTCCTAAATGGACTATTTTGCTTATTTCAAAACAAATACCTTGGTTGGATACATAGCAGACACACAATTCTGAAAAAACCCCACTGTACCCACTCCCCGCCCCCTCCAACCTCCTTGATTTTTTTTTTTTTCTTTCAAGCAAACAAACCAAGTGTAGGATTTGTTTGTGGAACAAGTGGAGCTGTTTAGCCTGGAGAAGACTGAGAGGAGATCTTCTCAATGCTTATCCATATCTAAAGGGTGCTGTCAAGAGGATGGAGCCATACTCTCTTCTGTGGTGCCCAGCGACAGGACAAGGGGCCATGAGCACACACTGGAACCCAGGAGATTCCATCTGAACATGAGGAAAAAATTATTTCCTGTGAGAATGCAGGAGCCTGGCCCAGACTGCCCAGAGATGTGGTGGAGTCTCCTCTGGAGAGATTCCAAACCTGCCTGGATGCGATCCTGGGCAATCTGCTCTGGGTGACCCTGTTGGGGCAGGGGGGTTGGACTAGATGATCTCCAGAGGTCTCTTCCAACCCCTACCTTCTATGATCCTGTGATCTGTAATCCTGTGAACACTGTCTTCCATATTTGGTGGGAGAAGACCTTGCAGTGTTCCCTGAGCATGACCCATCATGGCTGCATGACCTGCATGATAACCTCTAGTGACAATGAGGTTCTCTGCTGCAAAATGTCCTGCAAGAGCAGCTCAGGCTCCAGCAGCTGGATGGCCCCTGTTGAGTACAACTGTGTTCATAGGGTAGCAGACAACCAAAGGGTTGCACCCCTGAGGATTTGCTGCCTCTGGGCTACTCCTAGCTATTTAGTAAATTTTAATTTATTGGCTTGCCAGTTCCAGTATCCTCTTCCAGTTATACAAATCTGAATGAAAGGAAGACCAAGCACATTTCTCTACTGCTGCACTAAATGTGCATCTCAGCATTTTTAGAACACAGAAGGCTTTGAAGGAGCAGGCATATTTTTATGTACACTCGTGCTATGCACTGTACTCCTACAAGCAGCTCAAAGGTCATATCTGAATGATCTTCTAGACTGTATGTCTTCCACTCAGAAACAGAAGCATAGGGAAAAATAACTTTGATTTGCAAAAGCCAGAGAAAGTGTTGGGACAGCCTGAAGCAATAACCCCCCCCCTCCCTGTAATTAGCAGTGGTGCCAATATAGTAGTAGCTGTTCAAAATGTTATTACTAGAACGTAGGGAACAGTTCTGCATAATATTCAAAGGTAACAAGTCAATAAGTAATTTACACTGCCACACTTATTTAAATTGTATTTCATATTTCCTAGGGACACAACATAACTTGGATAACACTTGCTGACAGATGACAGATTGTCTTCGTAGTTTTATGGAACCTATGCTCTGTAAAATGCTGTTTACTACCAGCACAAATCAGTGCTTCGCATAAAACTGATGGAATCTTTTCTTTTTTTTTTTTTTTT
>VYZX01006990.1:985805-1113921 GCA_013401335.1 Brachypteracias leptosomus
TTTTTTTTGTCAAGGTTCTCATATTAAACCATCCCAATCCAACAAAGTTAAAAATGGAGCAAGTTGTATAAATGCAGAATTATAAAAATTAAACTAAATTTCTATTCAATCATGTGCCAAAAGGACAAGCACGGAACACAGATTTTGTTTTCTCTGTATTGTCATAGTAATGAGCATTTTAAGTCTTCTCATCGAGTATGATGCAACCCTGGGATATCACAAAAACGAGTTTCATCTTGTAGAAACTACACCACGTAACTAATGAACTACCTTGCTCAGAACTGCCAGATTGTATCTCGTTTTAATTGGCATGATACAGTGAAGAAACAGACTGGGATTTTTAACAGAATGGGATCTTAGTAACAGCTAAATGCTGCCCATCCAGGTCTTTTCCCAGATATTTTAAAAAAAATTGTTACTAAAGAGTGGTGTGTTTCACTTGCCAATTATTATAAATTCACCTCCAGCTTAACTAAAAACTCTGTAGCCTCTTTCCTCTGCTGTCTCACCTGAGCATGGAGGACTTCTTCAAGACATTTCTGCTGAGCCAACAGGCTGATATCCTCAGCTGCCAAGAGTATAAAATTGACTTTTATGAGTGAGACGTGATGAGTGGGCAGAAGTAGAGCAGTGTCTTGCAGGAGCAATCAGCCTCAGGAGAAACAAGATTGATAGCTGGTATTAACAGCCAAGATAAACCCAAGGCAGGGTTCCAAGTGTTATACAACTCGCATGACATGCGTTTGGTAGCCCTGTCCCAAAGGCCACTTGAGATCTCATCTATCTTGCTGGGCTGTGGGCAGACAGCTGCAGTTTTTCTCCTGCCACACATCCCCAGTGGGCAGGGGTTTTAACAGGTAACATTTTGTCTTTGCTTGCTTGCCCAGGAGTCAGTTGTAACTTCAAGCCAGGAGACATCCAAAATGGAGAGACATTGTGGAGAAACTGGTAAAACAAAGAAAAACATCCCAAGTTTGGTAATGCCACAGGATAATATTTAAGAGGCTAGGCAGAAGTGTGATATTGCTTCAATATTGGGTGCACTCATTAAACAACATAATCTAGTAGGTGGCCGTTCAAGACCTTAAGGTCTTAGTTGCTGTTTGTTTGGAAAATGAGTTATTTAGTTGTTTAGTTATTTAGTTTCCTTTATTATTTATTTAAGTGTTATTATTTATGTAGGTGTTTATTTCCTGCAGTCCTAAAGTCTAACCTGTCCATGAGAAGCCTGATTCTATCAGATTCCTTTTTACTTGGCTCCTGTTCATGAACTATGCTTCCATGATGAAACACCAAGCAGTTCTTTGCTGTCAGCCATGACAAAGCCACTCATAGCTTATATATTGAATGTTGAACTCTTATGACAAACTTTTCTGTTCACAATCAATGTACTGGATAAACAAGCCCATGGAACATACAGCAAATTAAGAAAAAAATAAAAAAAGAATTCAGCTCCCTGCTTCTAGTCTTTCCCAAAGCAGAAAAAGCCTGAAATACACCACAAAGTTACCACAACATGCATCACATGGACAGACATCTATTGAATTATATGCTTGTATAAGATACAACAGTACTTCAGTAAGTTGTATCTTCAACCATGACAAGTCATTTCAATCAGTATGATATAAATGAAAAAAATGCACTGTTCCTCCACTCACTCTCAGAGGTAGAATGGAATAAGTGCTTACTAGTGTATTTTCCTCACAACTTAAATTAAAGGAGTATAATTTCACTGTGCTTATAAAATTACACTACCCTAGTTTTTAGGAGACAAATATGTAAGTGGTGAAAAACTGCAATGTGATATACACGAGAAACCCTGAGCAAATGAGTCAGCCCTCAAGAATTTCTGCTAATTCTGTATCTCAAACCCTAAACCTCATTTGTTCTTGCAAGTGAAAATACTTTTAGTATTGGCATGCCTTTGTTTCATGTCCCAGAAGATGGCAGTAGTCCCACAGTATTTCATGGAAATACAGTAGCTGTTTCCTCTCCCGACGCTGTGTTTTTTTTACAGCTTTCTATTTTACTGGTTAAGGAGTAAATATCCATTAGCATTACTTTGGTGTTAACACACAGTTTGTGCCTGAATTGTTTTAGCACCTATTCACGGGATCTATTTTTTTTTAAATTCCAAATGAAACTAAAATTGAAGATATGAAAGTTCAGAACTTGACATCAGATGGCAGCTGCAAAATGGTACCTGTGTACTCATGTAGGCAGCAGTATCGTATTTGGGAGACCACTGGTATGGCTCGAGGTTTAGCTTGATTGCAAATCCTGCATGAGAGAGCACAGGAACATGGATGGCTCCTTTCCAACAGACAATGCCTACTGCACTTACGAACTCTTGCTTGCTGTAGATGTTCCTGAGTTGCACATGCTTTACTAAGCTCAAAATACTGTATCTGGTGTGTCAAAACCTCAACAACACCTGCCTGTGTGTGTCACTGAGACTATGCCCCATCTGTTTGTGTGCGTCTCCTCTGTACTTTATAATAGAAAGACTTGAGTTTGACAGGAATTTTTGGACCTTATGTGATTAAAAGTAATACATCAATACCATCCTCAGTATTTTTCTCCCTAAGTGCCTTTCAGAGTCTCTAGTTGCTATTTTTTAATCTATGAGCCAGCATTTCATTGCATTGTGATTAACACATTTCCCCCCTGCTCTCTGCATGAACTGTAGAGTACATTAGAGCTATTTTGAGGACAATAGGTGAGCTGTAAAGCAGCATTTGCAAAATTACCGTGGTGAAATCCTGGGAAGTTCTTCCTTGACTGCTTCTCCTCCTCTTTTTCTGTTCTCTGAACTCAGTCAAGCTCCCATCATGAAGTCTTGAAACTACTTCAAGGATGAATAAAGAAGGATTTAATAAAACAATAATCTCTCTTGACCTTTTTTCTGAGGGAGAAAGAAAAATGTATTCAGAATAACTCCAAATCCTTCCCCTGTGCTTCAACTGCCAGGAGCTGAATACATCTTTATTATCTCTGGAAAAATGACTAAAAGGCTCAATTTCTCTCTCCAAAGCCTCTTGAACGTCTACCACAGCACTGAACTACAATGAGGATGATACAAGGCATCAGACACTTGGGCAAAATCACAAGGAGCCCTTTGAGAGCCCAGTTTCAAAAATCTAACAGCTTCAGGTCCCTAAACTGTTACCAATAGATGAGGACGGTCCGGTGAAAGATGATTAATCCCCATTTTTAAAGTAAGCCCAAACTTAAATGATTTAGCATCAGAAGATGATGGTGACTGGTTTAACTGGGGCTTGAAACCACCTTCAATGCAGGTGAATGTGGCCCTGTGCTTCTGGCATGAAAAGAGCTGCTGTGTGTGTAAGGTGGCAGTTTAGCTGACAGTGAGGGCATTGCTTCCTGCTACAAAGCTGCTGAAGAAAGAAATGAGTACAACAAGGTTGCAGCAAGGGAAAACCAGAAGTTTTCACTCTTATTTAGACTAACATTAGTTATTTAGAATAACTAAAGAAGGGTCTACAGCAGCACAAGATTTGATAGACTCATAGAATGGTTTGAGTCAAAAGGAACCTTAAAGATCATCTAATTTCAACCCCCCTGCCATGAGCAGGGACACCTTCCACTAGACCAGATTGCTCAGAGTCCTATCTCACCAGGCCTTAAACATTTCCATGGATGGGGCATCCACAACCTCTCTGGGCAACCTGTTCCAGTGTTACCTGCAGAATAAAGAATTTCTTCCTAATATCTAGTCTAAATCTACCCTCTTTCAGTTTAAAACCATTACCCCTCATCCTATCACTACACTCCCTGAAAAAGAGTCCCTCCCCATCTTTCCTATAGGACCCCTTTAGGTACCAGAAGGCCACTATAAGGTCTTCCTGGAGCCTTCTTTTCTCCAGGCTGAACAATCCCCAACTATCTCAGCCTGTCCTCATAAGGCAGGTGTTCCAGACCTCTGACCATCTTTGTGGCCCTCCTCTGGACCTGCTTGAGCAGGTTCACATCTTTCCTGTATTGAGGACCCCAGAGCTGGATGCAGTACTCCAGGAAACATCTTATGAGAGTGGAATAGAGGGGGAGAATCACCTCCCTTGATCTGCTGGCCACACTTTTGGATTTATCATTTTCATGTAATGCTGCGTTACAATAGAAGAGACCCCTGAAGTCCAGATTCTGATCGTTTGCTGCTAGTGTAAGAGGTGAATAACAGCTGAGTTTTCCTTTACTTCCTTATGAGCAGCAGAAGAAAATTATCTTTTTGTGAATTTACAGGGAGCTACAGACCAGTTTTGGTTCCCACGAAGGTTAGGGAGAAAGTCCTTCTGGAAGTCATGTGCAACGACAAGAAAAAGAAAGTGATTTGGAAGACAAAGGTTGCATTCATTGAAAGCAAGTTAGATCTGACCAATCTGATGACCTTCTATGAAGTTGTTACTGGTTCTGTTGAAAGGAGGACAGGAGTGGCTCTTTTCTCACCTTGACTGTACTAAGGCTTTTTATAGTTTCACACAATAACCTTACAGCCAAATTGCTGAAATGTGGTTTTGATAGGTGGATGGAGAATTGGCTGGCCTGCCAGGCTCCAAGGGTTGCAGCCAGTGGTATGAAGTCCCACAGGCAGCCAGTCCCTGGTGGCATTCCTCAGGGGCTAATACTGGCACCAGTGCCTTAGACATCTTTATTAAGAACTTAGATGATGAGATTTAGCACAACCTCAGCATATTCATGGATATCAACTGTAGGCAGCAGCTGATAGACAGGAGAGCAAGTCTGATGTATAAAGAGACAAATACCATGAGAAATCTCAAAAGCTGATGCAAGGTCCCGCATCTGGGATAGACTAATCCCGTGCAGCAGAACAGGCTGGGGGCAGCTGTCTGGAAAGCAGTTTTGCAGAAGAGGTCCTGGCTGACAGCAAGTTGAACATGAGCCAAGTGTGCCCTTGCAGGAATGAAAGCCAGCTGCACCCTGGGCTGTGTCAGCAAGAGCGTAGCCCTTGCTGCTTCCAGCTTGCTGCTGACTCCTGCTATCACTTCCCAAGAGGGGAAGTGGTTTTTCCCCTCTATTAGGCACTTGAGGCCTCTGAAGTACTGTCTCCAGCTTAGGCTCTCCAGACCAAGAAAAACATTGATATACTGGAGCAAGTCTAGGAGGGAGGTGCATTTAATATGAGTCCTATGCGATTTCATTTCTATCTAAAACAAATGGATTATGTGGAAGTGCAGCAGAGGTCACTTTGAAACCCTGAGGGCATTAACAGCTAACACTTACCTTTGAATCTAGTTCTATAATAATATAAAAATCTCAGCTGTTCTCATCCTGTAACACATAGAAACTCCAGCATTCTCTGTTAAACACCTAGGTCTTGTTCCTTTTATTGAAAATGCAAGTACAGTCAAGAATACATCAGCCCAGTCAGTAAGGAAATATGGGGACTCCTCTAGAGCAGGAGTTTAGGGTTTGAAGGTGAAGACCCACACATAATACAAGCACAGCACAAGAACAGGGGGAAAGAGAGGCACATGATGAAAGCAAGACACTTTCAGCAACAGCCATAGGAAGCCATACTGTGGCTGTTGGATAGAGTCAAACACCACAGCACTGTCTGAAGAGTGATGCAAAGGCACAGTCACAACTAAAAGCAAAGTGTTTGAGATGCATGCTTGGGAAGAAATGATAGATATTTATGGTGATGGCTGTTGTTAATTGCTTTAGTACATATCAAATGAAATTCCTCCATCGTGCCTATAAGAATCCTGAGCTGTGTTTTGTAAATGTGGTGGTTGGGTTAAAGGGTTCCACTCTTGAATCTGGGGGGAGGGTTGACAAAGGCTTTGTGGAACTCCTCTAGGCAAACTAATCTTGCTTGCCCATGCTGGTACTTTAGTGCTATTTGCTCATTTCAAGCAATTTACAATCTATTTTCCCAGCTATTCCATCAAGATTTAACAGAATCCTAAGAGAACTGTGACGAATAGAAATAAAGAAAACTTTTTCCTAATAAAGAAACCATTTTCTCATATATTTAGTGAAAGAGCATGTACAAAGCTCTTTTTTAATTTAAGGAGGAATAATTTAGATTAACACCATATATTAAACCAATTACACTTCTCATATGATGACAGCAGGAATAAAACATTAATGCCATGTATAACCTGTAAGTAATTTAGGTTTTAGCACTACTTATATTTTGTCAGTGCTGAATGAGTCACACTGAATGCTATAGAAGAGAAGTAGAACCTTATGACAATCTCTCTGAAATATGTGGCTGAGAGGCCAGACTGACCACAGAAAATGACAGAGCCCAGAGCTGTATATGGGTTTAGTGTTAGAGACTGAAACAGCAACTCCTAATTTCATATTCTTTTATCAATTCCAGGGCCACAGCCAGTATATATTCTAAACATCTGTTCCTTGGTTTCATAAAGAGCCTTGAACACACCCCGGATGACTCTGGACACAAACTGAAGGCTGAGGGAGCCTCCTAGCATGCTCTGAAGATTATCTGTAAGAACTGAATGAAACTAAAAAAGTGAAGAGAAAGGTGGAAATAGACAGTTTATATACTGGAAAACTCAGTCCTTACTCACAGCCAGTTAGGAAGAAGTCAGATAGCAATGGTTGCTGATCTTAGCGTGTAAAAACAGATTCTCACAGCACTTTCTTTGTAAACCCAAATATTTTAGAGCAACAAACTTCTGATTATTTAAGGAAGATTCTGGCCTAGATAAATGCAGTGAAGGGTTTGAAGAAGGTGTCCCGAAGAAAGGTTTAAATAAAGCTAAAGGTAACTTCTACTGTGTTCTGGCATCTCATTATTTTTAGGCAAATTGTGACATTGGGGCTCTGGCTGGTGAGTTCGAAAGCTTGAACTTGTCAGCACTGAACAAAGCAATCTGAATTCATCCTTGGGACTGAAAACAGAACTTTGGATTTTAATCTTATTGTATTTATCTTATTTCTCCTTGTCTCGGCTTCATTTAGAGAACTTGTGTGAGTAAGAAACAACCAATCAAAATCTAACAGGTTTAACATATGCTTTCAGCTTCTCCCTTGGTTTTGTAACTTCCCATAGTACCCCCTTGGAGCTTTTGGAGAGCCCAGGTTACTAAAACCTATACTAGGGGTGAGACACACTAAATATCAGTGTTATTTCCTTCCCAGCACTCTATTCTTTCCCTTAAATGAGCTGTCATCAGCAATAAGTGACAAAACATATTCATTTTAAAACACATTCACGATAATGCTACAGAAAGTTAGAAAACCTATCTTCCTCTTTCACTTTTAGCAATCTGTAGCTAATTTAGAGGTGAAAAAGCCTAATTTAAAACCCCATGTTTTCCCATCTCACCTTGGATGCTTTCTTTGACCTTGCATTGTAGCTTACATAAAGCAGGGAACAAAGATAATAAGGTGATAAGAGCTGAATTTACATTTATTTTCTGGTAATAAACACAGGTAGCTTTTTTACGTTTCGTACATGCTGGGGTTAAGAATTACAACATTTTGTTTTTCATAAACAAGGACCTGCCAAGAGAATGCTTCTTTCTCATCCTTCTTCTCACACTGCCAGATGCAATACATATTTATAGCAATGAAACAAAAATTATGTGGGAAGCCGTGTCAGGTGTAGAAATCAGAGTGAGTCAGATCAGCCACAAATCTGAAGAGATTGAAGGTTTCTGCTTAACAGCTGCTTCAAACCAGCCATTTGCAGACTGGTGCATGGGTGTTTGTACTGGGAGAAGGTTTTTCTTAAGAAAAGTACATGCAAGCATGTCTGAAACCCCTTGACATATGTCCTTCAAAACGATTTCCATTTTCTGTTTCTGAAAGCAATTTTCACACTGTATGCTAAACTGCTGTAGATAAGTATTCCTCTCGAGCCACTTAATTTTTTCTTTGCTTTCACTTTGCTCCAGAAAATGAAGTAAGGCTGACTCATATAATCTACAGTCTCCCAAGCAAAGAATTTTTATCTCCACATTTGCCTACCCAACTAAAACAGCAAAGCAGGTTTAGAGGTGAGGAAAAAGAGGGGATTATCTGAGGCTTCAGACAAGGCAAGTTATCAAATAGCAGCCAGGAGATGGGAAAAGGATATTTAATAACTTTGAGGCAGCCTTTCCTTTTTTGCCAGCTTAATGCCACCTGTGGCTTTCAATTTTCTCAGCACTGAATCTGTGGGCCAAGGAAAACACAGTGTAAGACCAGATCTGGCACAATAAACCTTGCAATAACTTTTTTCTGTGAAGTGACTTCAGAGTGGACTGATGTTTTCAGAAACTCATGAGGTTATATTAGCTGTACAATATTTGCTCAAAGCAAAGTTGTAAGTATTAATAGTCAATTGATACTTGGAGTTTGTTAGACTAGGAAATAGTATGTCCCCTAAAGAATGTATGATAAGCCTGCTGCAGTATGGTGCTATTGTGGAAGCACTGCAAACACACCAGGGCACAGGATCTCAAACCTGAGTTGTCATCTCCTTCTAATCCTGACCTGACTGCATGGCTCTTCATAAATCATTCCACCTGCTTTGTCTACGTTACCTACAGAGGTTGTAAATTTTCTTTTAAGTGAAGGAGCTTATTAGAAGGAAGATGTACTTTTTCTGTCAATTTTCATAGAAAGACAAGTACATGATGAAGCTGTCACCACTAATGGGAATTAACTATTTTATGACAACAAACGACAGGGAGGACAAAGTAAGAAGATACCCAAGAGAAGACCTGAGAGGGACAACAAGCATTTTGTATTTGACAACATGCCTTTGATCTGATAAGACTGCTTACAAGCTCTTATTTCAATGTGCTCTTGTGGGAATTACGGGAATGATGCTTCAGTGTCAGGATGGATCAGCTACTGAGCAGTGCTGATCAAAACACAGGAAAATGATGGGAGCTGGATTCTCCAGGAGCCTGGTATCCATCAAGACTAACAGAATTCCTTTTTAGTTTATCATCAGCTCTACTTTTCTGACTATCTTCTGGCCTGTAAGTTACACAAATGGGAATCCTGGACTTGTAACCTGAATCCTCAGACACCCCCATTTTCACTATCTTTTACTTTCAATTGTTTTCTATTAAGCAACAAACTCTCTCATTTTGCCTGCATTTACAACTTTCAGATATTTCTCTGTATCTGGGTGTTTCAACAATGCAATTCTAATATTCTCTCCTGAAATGAATCAATGTAAGTCTTCAGAGAGACTGCCTTAAAATTTTATAAAATCCAGCAAGCTCCAGATTTGGAAAAAGCCTAACAAATGAACAATTTTGTTGTTTGATGCATGTACTAATATGAACATAGGTTTATTGATGGTTTCCTCCTAGTAAGATATAAGTACTGTGGGATATGCACTAAGGGCTACAGGTGCACTTCAAGGGAACAGAAGTATGTGTAAAGGAGGGGTCTTGCGTGTGGTACTCTTCAGTATTTTCACTGAAAACCTGACTAACAAGACAGAGTTCACCATTACTCAGTGAGCAATATCAGTCTGGAGACGAAAAGAACTGAAATCAAAACCAACCTTGGCTAACTGGAGCTGAAAGAAAATTCAATCCAACCAACACAATTGTAGAGAATTGCCTGTAGTTAAAAATAAGTGAAATGTAAATGTAAATATAAACGTGAAAACTGTTGTGTTATATGTCAAGATACTATTGATGTCACTGTCTGCACAACTGTCCAGTTACAAGCCTGTAATTTCTATGCCATTCTTTTATACTTTACAACAGCAGTAGGCTGATAATACTTTATTAAGAATCCTGACATTAATCTAAGTTTCAGTAAGTAAAACTAATCACTAATCTGAGACACATTTAGGGTGCAGGTCCTTAAGGTATTTGCCCTGGGTCTGTCTTGCTGTCTCCTCAGTGCTGGCAGTGCCAGCTCTTCTAGAAACAGTGACTACCAGCTCACTCAGTTGCACAGCACATGCAGATGTTTAGATGTACATGTGTACAGTGCACTAACTTTATTTAAAACAGTGCTTTATTTCAAAAAAGTTGAGAAAAGAAAGCCATCAAGTTTGCATAATTGTCACAACAACCAAGCAGCTGTTGGCATGTTAGGTACAACTCCAGCAATATTCCTGAACTTCAAAGAGAATCTGTTAAATCTTACTTTTAGTGCTTAAGGAATCTGAAGCCTTAGAATTTCTAGAACAGTACCTAACATTTCAAGCCTTGCTCACTTGTTACTATCTAATCTTAGGCACAACTATCACAAATCATTTAATACAGATAAAAAACAATATATTGACAGTTGCTTCAACAAAAACATACATCCAAAAAAAGTTTTGTAATAAAAATAAATTCAGAGTTTATCATAAGTACTTGCTGGCTAGATCACATCACATGCAGCTTTATAATATTTTTAGGATCAATTAGATACAGCAGCAGTTCTCAGCTCCCAAGTTAGAGTGAAAACCCAATCCACATCTTGACTGCCTTTATGCTGTCCTTAGAGACAAGTCCCAGATTGGAAATCGGTTGGAGAGTCAGGGTACATCAGACACTTAGGCTAGGCACCCTGTAAGAGCTATGTTATCTCTGCCTGGCTCTGCATAGTGACAACTAGTTCTTTTATCAAGAATTGCATCCAAACCTCTTAATGGACTTATCTCCTGTGTGCTTTGTTATATGCCACAGCATTTGGAGCCATATTATCCCCCTCTAACAGGGCAGCCAACTTCAGAACAACAGCGTCTTGTGCTGGTTAAACCCTCCCTGCACCCCCATCCCAGTCACATCCACTTTTCATTTCAGGGAAATTGAAGACTATTGCTGTAACCACATGCCAGACAAGATTACTGCCGTCAGGTTTTCTGATGACTTCTGTATTTCAAAAAATAATTGTGTGTGTTGGGTTATTGCAATTCTTTCACCAGAAAGTTCACAACCAATTACTGTTCCCAAATACATATGTGGCACTTGCTGAAACACAAGAGAGCAGATATACTGGAGAGCATAACCACACAGAAACACTTCATGAAATAGTAATTCTGCAGAACAAATAGAAATGAGATAGTCATCAGGCATAATTTAAATAATTCCCTGCCTTCTACCTAAAAGGAGGAGTGCAGGTTTGGAATGTGTTTCTGAAGGAAGAGTGCCTGCACCACAAAGATGAAGGTCTCTACCTTGTAACTCTTGGCACCTTTGCCAGAAAGGCTCATTTCTGACATACTGTCAGATCTAAGGCACTTAAATAATTTTAACATCACCATGAGTGACATAGAGTGACAAAAAGGTAATAGATTGTAAGTGGCAAAGATTTCTGGCTAGGAAGTGGCCCAAAAGCCTGTGTTACCTGGCTTGAGCTTAGGTAAAAGGAAAATGATACCTGAAGATTATTATCAAATGGCAAAAATAAAAGATATTTAGCTTAAGGTAATACTATAGCCCTTTATCATAATTACTCTTGAATGTTAAAAGAACAAAATGAAAAAAGGGCAATTCTATTGCATTATAACCCAACAGATGCTTGCATTTTTAGTTCTGAAGAGTAACTATTGCAAAAGAAGTCAACTCTATGAAAAGATGATGAAAGCTTATGACTGCAAAATTTGAGTAATTTTGTGTTCACACAGCAATTTATCTCTAATACACTAAATGATAGATTTCGGCCAGGGGGAGAATGTATAAGACTGGATGTTGCTCAGTTCAGTTTATGAAGTTGAATTTTTCTAACTTCCCCTGCTCTGGAAGGATCATTCAGATGTCTCAGCTGTGTCCTGGCAAAGGCACTGTCAGCATCTCTGCACATCAGCTCCCGGGTTAGCTGAGGCTGAGCTAAGTGTGTCCTGCACATCCAGTCCTTCCTCCATGTGGTTCACATCAAATGCATCCCAAACACAGCAAACCTGAGTTAAAGCAGGTGACCAGCCCTTCTGGCCCTGCTGCTCCCACCCCAAAATCTTTCTGTGGCAAATGCCCACAGAGTGTGGGCTGACGCCCCACTCATTCAGCAGCTCTCCAAGGAGTTTGAAGCTTGGTGACACGTACCCACAGAAGTCAGGTGGTGACTCGGACCCTCTGCAGAGCCCAGGCTCAAGTCAAGGCTTCTTCAGTCCTGAAGGACTTGGTAAGCCTCCCAGCCCTGGCTCAGAGGCTTGGGCTTCCCTCAAAAGAGGGAGGTTAGGCTTAAGCTCTGCCTTCACTGAGCCATTATTTATTATTACTTACAAAAAGCTCCTGCATCCTCAGGCTTCCCTAAAGTTTGACGTTGTAGCTCTGTAGATTTTAGTACCTTGAAAGATTGTCATTATTGGGGGGTAGTTCATTCAAGAGAAGATAAACCAGATTCATTTTGATTCAGGAGATAAGCTGAAGTTGAAAGTCTCATTTAAAAGTGACAAAGTGAGATATGAAACAGTGGGTGAGTAGGGGCATGACACCACTCAAACACATCCATTGCACAGGTATTTCTGCTTGTGGGAAGAGCTTTCTTCACAAAGAAAGAAGTTTTCTTGACAGTTAAGAGGCCAAGGAGAGGCAAGAGACATCTTAGCAATGTTTTATGCTTTTCTTTAAGTTTGGAAGTTATTTTTTCAAAGATTACTTTTTCTCAAATGCAAGGTTTCAGCCTGGACTAGCCTAATTCATGTACCATTACTTGAATTCAGAGCTCTATCAGCTTTTATTATGTTGAAAAAGCATCTGTGTAATTTTCTACTTCAAGAATTTTTATGCATTTACTGCTGTCTGGCCTCTTTTTTGTTTGATTTTCTAAGTGACTGTCACTTAAAAAAATTGGATAATAGCCATGTCACCATATCTATAGTCTTGAATTATGTCTAATAACATCTCTCTTGATTATTTTGCATTTTAGGAAGAAGGACATTTCCTCCCGAGAACTTGGGAGTCACTGAACATCCAAATATGGAGAACAGCCTTTTGTTTATACATTTAATTCACATTTATTACTAACACTATTAACAGAATATATATATATCTATTTCCAAAAAATAGCAGTGACATGATACATCATATTTTTGTAAGTTTGCATCTGCTTTATAATAGGTAGTTCTTTCCATAGGATGTACTTTTGCAGAACAGGTCAATTCATTATTTTGATAACAAATATTCCCTATTAAAAACTATTGTCCAGTATAGCATTATAGATGTGAATGTGGCTGCTTTAGGAAATGTTTAAAAGCTATTAAAGTAAGTTCTAGCTAACTCACTAAGATACTAGAATCAAACACAGTAGAAAAATGAACATGAAAATGTTCAGTAAATTTGGTAAATTTGTTCAGTAAATTTTGTAATGGCAGTAAATTTGGATTAAATGTTTCCTGATTAATGATCCCCCAAAATGACAAATCCTTTTAACCACAGTTCTGCACTATCTCTACTGTGTAGGAAAACCATTTAGTTTCAAGGGGCCTTACAGAAAATAGACATGTTCTAAAATGTTCCTGCATGGGCCTGGATTCAGTGTTGTCTAAAGAAAATGGTGGCCTTAGTCTTTTCTTCAAGAATGGGATGTGCTACAGGCATGCCAGGACTTCTTTCTCACAGCTTAGAAACAAAAATGGGGTAATAAACAGATGTTCACAGCAAGGCTCTCTAGAGCTGTCCTGAAGCCATAAACTGAACAGAAATCAGAGAATTGGTTTTTGAAAGAGACAAGGTGTGATTTAGTGCTCTGCACATGAGAAGCATCCATTTTTAGTCTTGTTGGAAGAGTGAACATGTTTCATTTAGATGAATTTTACAGAGCTGTTTTTGCTCTTGTATATTGCAAATAATTCAAAAATTATTAGATTATATAGTTATCTTTTTAAATTTCTCTGATATTGATTTTTAGAAATGTTAATGCTTCTATTTAACTGAGTTAGGAATATTGACCTTTTGTAATAATAGACTTTAGGCATTATGTTCAGCTGAATATGGTACAAGATAGAAAGAGCTCCAAAGAGCTCTATTAGTAAAGCCACATCTTAACAATGAAGGATGCAAATCCCTTAATGTAGGATGTTGTTGCTGCAGTGCAATGGAATGATGTAATATAGTCTGGATTGCCCTTGTCTTTAATATTCTGTGATTCATTACAGGTTTCAATAGATCTTTTCTTTAGGTGTTTCATCATAATACTGTTTGCATTTGTTTCAAAGAAAAGTAAAGGATAAAATCAATATTAAAATCAATGGCTGTATTCATTAAGGAATAAACCAAATGATTTGATATCAGAAATGGAGTCTGCCTATTATGATGGAAATAAAGCTGAAATTGGGTAAAATCTTGTCCTTACGTGAGACAACGACAAAGCTCCCATTGTGCTTTAAACCCAACAGACTAAATTCTATTTTCATTAACCAGGGCAAGAGGTTGTAGAAAGTAGGATTTCAGTAGAATTATTAGGGATTTATCAGTGCTAATCAGAGTAGAATTTGGCTTAGCAACTCCACGCGATGCTGGGGAATGTCTATATTTACCATTTTTAGTATCTTCTTTTTACATCTTCCTGTACAGCTCCAGCAGTGTCTTCAGAATAATAGAATGGGTATTGTTAACAGGATTTTAATGAACAAAATATAAACCTGGAATCTGGAAACAGAAATACAATGAAATATGGATTTTGTTATGGAATTCATTGTGCCAAATCATGGTAATGAGTTAGGAAAAATGAAATTGAAATAAAATGGTTTTAGTAAGTAACAAAGAGAGGCTTCAGTTGGCTCCATTTATGAAGTGCAGGAAAACTGGCATGAAAAATAAAGATGACTCAAAAAGGGGTCACATCAAACAAAGGCAATGTGGTCTCCAGAAATCTCTTTGTAGCAATGTCTCTTAGTAGTCCAACCGAAAACACAATTTCTGCTTCAAATATCGTGTAAGATTTAATTTCAAACAATAGATGTATAAATCTATATTTGCAGAAGGCTGCAGATCTAAGTGTCAGGGCTGAGGATCAGTAGCCCCTTTTGTGGTCATGTTAACATCAACATGCCTGCCTTTGTCTTTTTCATACTCCACTTTGTAGAACATGCATCTTCCTTGTAAAATGATCTGAAAAATTACTTTTCCCCTGTATTTTTTGTTCTTGGAGGAGAGAGTTCTGCCTTCTATGTCTGAATCACTTCTATCCTTGCAATGCCTCCTACCCGACAAGTGGAAACAACCAACAGCTCTGAGTTATCACATGCGTTTTATAAGGTAAAAAACTTTCATCAGATCTTTAAACACAGCAGGGAACATGAGCTCGTAATGGACTAGGCCAAACCTTAAAATTAAGTGCTGGGCAAAGGTAAGAAAGCAAGGGATGAGGGTTCCTCATTACAAAATGGTTGAAGCATACAAAGCAGCCTGGACAATAAGCGTGTCAAAGGTTTTCTGCTAGAGGTGAGCAGGGTTTCAACTGCTGTCCTATGACTGGCTTTCTCAGGGTGTAGGTGAAGTTTACGGGCCTGTATCCTGGTTTGAGTTAGGACAGAACTAATTCTGTTCAGTGATTTTTACTTTCCAGCTCTTTGAATCACTTTCTGAAGTTAACGTATTTTTACAGACAGTCTCTGCTTCTATCAGTGACAATGTTCCTTGGTTATTGTTACTACCAAGGACTGAGGTGTGCAGAAAGGCTCTTGCCTATACTTGCTCTGGTGCAGACCAAGGTCACTTCTAAATCCCATGAACCACATTGGGGGTGCAGTAAGTAGGAGGTCACACCTGCAGGGATGAGTGACCAGGACAGGTGACCCTAAACTGACCAACAAGGGATTCCATCCCATATATGTCATGTTCAGTGTAAAGCTGAGGGATCACAAGGGTCAAGCTCTCTTCTTCAATACCTGGTATCCGAGGAGAACTCTCTCTGTTCTGCCTTTGATCCCAATCCATGTGTTCCTGAATCCAGTTCCAGAATCCAGATTCTGAACCCAGTTCCCATCTGCCACTGAGCCCAGCCTGGGACTTCTCCAGTGCCTGCTCCACAGCACCAGTGGTGACAGTGATGTAATTGCCATCAGGGGGATTTGGTTCAATATTGGTTTTGTATATATTTGGATATAATTCATTTCATTATTATTATTTTGCTAAATCTGTTTTAGTTTTCTTTTCCAATCCATTAATGTTTCTCCCTTATTTCCTTTCTCTTCCCCTTTGGGAAGAGAGAGGGGTTAATAGAAAGCATCTGTCATTTGTTTAGTGGCTGGCCTAGCCCAAACCCCTGACACCCTGAAATCAGGGGAGGCTCACAGGTAAGAGAAATCAGAAAGCAGAAACCCAGAAGTATTTTTCCTGTGTCCAACTGTAAATAAAAAGATGTACTTTTGTGCAGTGAGGGTAAATGATGATGGGGATATGGCATATCAGCCTTTCTCCCAGACTGAAAAAGAGGTTTCCTGCTCCTACTTTAGACCAGAAGAACAACTTGTGCCCCTCTCTCCAGATATCATCTGTGGGGCTTTTTTTTCTTCAGGATACAATAATTTAATATAAAAAAATGCTTTTCCTGTATCCTTAGACCATCATAGTAACCACGGGATTGCTACCAATGCTGTACACAGCAGTAGAGGATATTTTGAATCCAGAATAACTGCAGAGGGCACTGTTAACTCGTCATACAAACCCCACAGTGGCAGGGAATATCAATGTCCCCTGAAAATCCAAAATGATATATTACATGTAAATAACACAGGGCTTTGATAAGTAAATTCAGCATGTATTGCCAAGAGCAAATATGGGAGAATTTTGTGATCCATGATTTGTTGATAAAGTACATATCAATACTGCATTAAATTTTTCAGATTCTAAATAGATGAACTAGGCATTCTCTGGTTAATGTTATTAGAAGATGTAGTTGCACATTTTTCAATGCCATATCTATGTGAACTTGATCTTCCCTTTAAGTAAAATTAAATTTTCTGCTTATCTATAGGTAGTGGTGTGTGTGTACACATCATGGTCCATCTGAAAAAGCTCTGAAGCTCACTCCTCTGGTTGCTCATCTCTGTGGATTCTGAATCCACAGAAGGATCTGATTGGAAGAGTCTGATTGAAAACCATCTTTTCTTCTGAGGACACTTCACAACAGCTACTTGCAGCTCCATTTTTAATTTTTTTCACCCAGAAATTTGTATTTTAATTTGTGCTGTCCCTTTGGAAAACTGGAAAGCAGACACTAAACTACTGTTTGAAAAACATAAATGCACCAAGAAAGATGGGTGTTCCTGTCATGAAGAAGGCCTCTAGTCTTCCCTGTTTCACCCACAGCACAAACTTGGATGTCTTTAGTCTGTAACAATATTTGCCTAAAATTTAAGGCTTGCTCCCATCTGTTTTTTCTAGTTCTTAATGTGAGTATATATACACGTATACATATATATTTCTCCTAGCAATTTTTTAACAGAAAACTTCATTGTTTAAAAAATATGAGGGTTAATATGGAGTTTTTCTTAGAATTTATTCCCTAAAAAAAGAGGAGGTAATTGGTGGCAATCAAAATGGCTTCACTAAGTGCAAATCTTGCCTGACGAATCTGGTGGCCTTTTACGATGGAGTAGCAGCATCAGCAGATAAAGGAAAAGGAACCGATGTCATCTACCTGAGCAAAGCCTTTGACACCGTCCCACATGACATCCTGGTCTCTAAATTGGAGATACATGGATTAGATGGATAGATCACTCAGTGGATAAGGAATTGGCTGGATGGTCACATTCAAAGAGTTGTGATCAGTGCCTTGATGTCTAAGTGGAGGCTGGTAACAAGTGGTGTCCCTCAGGGCTCGGTACTGGGACTGGTCCTGTTTGACATCTTTGTCGGTGACATGGACAGTGGCATTGAGTGCACCCTCAGCAAGTTTGCCAATGACACCAAGCTGCGCGGTGTGGTCGACACGCTGGAGGGAAGGGATGCCATCCAGAGGGACCTTGACAGGCTTGAGAGGTGGGCCCACCTCAACCTCATGAAGTTCAACAAGGCCAAAAGGCAAGGTCCTGCACCTGGGTCAGGGCACTTCCAAGCACAAATACAGGCTGGGCAATGAGTGGATTGAGAGCAGCCCTGAGGAGAAAAGCTCAACGTGACCCAGCAACGTGCAAGTGCAGCCCAGATAGCCAACCGTATCCTAGGCTGCATCAAAAGAAGTGTGGCCAACAGGTTGAGGGAGGTGATTCTGCCCTTCTATTCAGCTCTCATGAGACCCCACCTGGAGAACTGCATCCAGCTCTAGAGTCCCTGACAAAGATTGAACTCATTACCCCCTATCTGTATCACACTGATAAGAAGCAGTAGCGAAGCAGGAGTAGCATGAAGGTGGTTAGGGAGCCATAGTGGGAAGCAGAGCTGCAGCACCACTGCAGCTGGGTGGGAGCCTGACTCCATCACTAGAAGAGGGAAACAGACACCATCTATCATATCAAATAACAACTATGCTCATTGTTCTGCTCCAAAACCTACTCTGCGAGATAACAGAGTGAAGCCTGTAAATCATTTCCCTTGTGGCATCGCTGGATGCCTCGCAATTACTGCTGCAATGAGACAGACCTTTTGTCCATGGGAGGAGAGTCAGACAGGGAACATTTTGCTGCGATTCTATTCAGCACCTGTAACTCTATTGGCAAGATAAACACAGAGGCTTTCAGGAGGGCAGGAAGGTCTACATATTTCTTGGAGATGAAATAAAACACTGTGCTCTTTGTAGTTATGATAACAGATTATTGAATAAAGCATGTGAATAAGAAAGAGGCAAAGCATATGAAAAAAATATTAGCCATATCTGGTTCGATCAAATAGCTCTCACCTCTGAACAGCCTGTAAGTAGCTCGTATTTTTACAGCATGATTTCTGAGCCTGGAGCAATTTCAGAATTACCTGTGTGAGACAGGGCTTTAGAGTGCTCTTACTGCACTTCACAGGCCACTGCCATCCGTAAGGTAGAGGGAAAAGCCTGAGCAGTGCCAAGCTGTACCCAGGCATGCCTCTGCTCTTTGCTTTATAACAAACCTGCAAATAATTGCAACCTTCTTATTGGAGGCTTAAGGTAGAAATGAATGCTGTGCTGGGGAAAAGGGCAGCTTGCTTTAGTTCAGTGGTTGGTGGGTGGATTTTCAGTGAAAATATAAATTATTAAAAACATACACAATATGTTTACTTCTGTTAGCTCTTTTTTCTCTCCTGGAATTCTGCCCTCTCTCCTTTCTCCTGTTGCTTTCTTTAAACTGAAGAACTGCGGATGTCTATCACTCCTAAGCATTTTGCACATCTCACTTACCTGCTATGAAGTAATGATTTTCAATACATTTCAGTAACATTTTTCTGAGGTACAAGTTATCTATGCAAAGATGCCAAACAAAGAGGTCCTAGGCCATTTCAATCTGTATTTTAGCTACCAGGCTCTTCTTTTCTGGATAGTGTAGTTCCAGGTTTTTAAAGTGAGTGTCTATTATACCAGCAAACACCAGGATGGCATTAAAATGAAGAATATTTTGGAAATATATATATATATTTCATAAAGTCAATTTAGTAATGAAGCATCAGCAATCTTCTGAAATGGACCTTCAGAATTTGCCACTCCATGTAAATACTAGCTGTTCATTTTAAAATATTAAGTGGTTTAAATCTGTTGGATAACCTCAGAATTGCTATGTAGAAAAAAGAGAAATTTATATATGTGTACTAAAGAGTGTTAGTATATCTAATATTTCAAATGACAAGCATACCATGTCTGTATTACTGCTGTTTAAATGTCATTGGTAATTAGGACTAGTTGAATAAATTATTGCTGGTACAATATTGTTAAGGCAAGATAGAATGGAAAGATTTCATCATTGGAAAGGTGGGACAAGAATGCAGATACCTAAGAGTGCCAGGTGTCCCTATGAGCATTGATATAAACACTGAAGTTGCATAAAGAAGGGAAATGGAATATCTGCCTTGACAGAAATGAATGCAAACAGCATCATTTGGGGAGGGGGAATAAACAGTCACGATGACAATGAATTCAAATAAACATACACAGTATGTAAAAACAACCCTCAAGCCCTTAATGTCTTCTGGTTCTTTTGCTGGTGTGTTGTTAAATCAACCACATTGCACAGATGGTCACTTCAGGTATGATGCAGCATGTCAGGGTGTGAGATACCATCACAGGTGCAACAACTCACAGCAGAGAGGGTGTAACAGCAATACATGAATGGAAAAGTGTTCTCCAAAGTGATCCTGAATTTTAGGTGCTTCTCATTGCTTTCTTTGAGCTTGTAAGCCATGAAGAGAGAGGAAACATGTTACCATTTAACTGAGTGTTTGCTACCTCAGTGAGCAACTTCTGAAGGGTCTAAATGCTGATTTGTGGGGCTGGAGAACACCACGGATGGGAATGCAAAATCAGAGAGCACTTTGACACAGTTAACTTTATAGAGCTGAACACCAAAGATCCAAGATAAGTCAGGAGGCCAGACAGTGTAAAAGTACAGGGTGCATCATTCCTCTTTTTTATCCCTCCCTTTTCTCTCCTCTGTATATCAGCACAATATTCCTCCTTGCCTGGGCTTTCTTGGACAGTTTCTTTCTCCTCATAAGCCTTAAATACCAAATGTACGTATAGTTATTGCAAAAAGAAGCCCCAAACTCAATAAAAGTTGACATGAGGTGTTACTAGACCTAGGAAAATATTTTTGTACAAACAAAAGAATAAAGAGTTCTAAAAAGTAACTTAAAGTTGAATGTCACAAAAAGGAACAGGGAACAAAACTAATTTGTAGAGACTTTGATCTCTGCCTAAACAAACCAGAAATGAACAGAAAAACAGAATCAGAGTGTATCCAAGCTAAAAACACATCAAAAACTAACAATAATGACCAACAAAAAATAAAAAACTAGTCATAAAAGTAATTGATGAGATACATAAGTCAGAGTGAGTTTATTTTCACAAAGCCTTTGTGAAAATAAAAATAAAGCCATTAGGATGGGGCTTTTCCCATGTTCAGACTTTCCTGTTCCAGCTTGTAATTTATGTTTGATAAATTCAGAGACACATGTCTGGGAACAGGGAGTGTTATCCTATCTCATTATTGAAGCTGTTTTCACTATTCCAATTCTACTGGTGAGTATAAAAAGGACAATAAGATGCCTTATATGTAATTTCTGAATATAATATTAATACTACCAGTTTTTAAAATACACAGAGGAGGTAAGAAATTTGCCCTTATTTGTCTATTATCCCAGAGACCCAGATTTATCCACTCTGAAGACAGTCACAGAGATAAATAAAGTATTGTTATTTGTACAATGTTTTGAATAAATAGATTCAGTGAATTTATATACTGGAGACTTGGGTCTTACACTGCTATCTATTCCTATTACCCCACGGAAATAAAGATTTGCTGCTTGCCTGACCCAGCAAAAAAGTCAGTCCCTTTCCCAGTTTTCACTGCCAACCAGTTTAACTTGTTCTGGTGTACTGAGTGAGGTGCTGGGCTGGGAGGCTTCTCTTCCCAGGCTTGATGATGAAAGCAGCTCTCCCAGGCTGCAGTTGGGAAGAAGGATGTATGAATGGGCAGTGACACAGTGGAGACATTGCTCTGCTGTAGATTGCTCATGTGTTTTGGAAAACAATCTTGTAATACTCCTTTTCAGGTTAAAGTTACCCTCACTGTGAAATCTAAGTTTCTTTCTATGTGCTCTGTGTTATCATGTTCTGGGTATGAGCATGAGAGACACGATTTTCAGTCAGCCTGAGCTGGTTTAAAGTCATGTTGCTGCCAAAGCTCTCACACTTCCATGGGCCATGACTGTATATGATGACATAATCTCATGAGTTTGACCAGTTTATTGATCTGACTGAACACAAACACACAAATCCCTTTTTTGTATCTAAAGTTTGCTTACATCATTGTGCAGCTATGTTGAGTTCTTTAATGGGTAGAAGAGTAAATGAGGGAACAGAGGACTGAAGTGTGGGTGGGGACACCAACATCTCCTTCCCCCCTTTGATGGTACCATGCTCTTGGATTGGCTGGAAGGGGCAGTGGAATGGAACTAGACTGCTATCTCCAGTTCTGGTTTGTTTAGTAAACAGGTTACTATCTGATGGTTTTCAACCGCAGCTAGCATTTAAACTATGTAAAATGAGATTCAAAGTCTGGTGTTTAGTTCAAACACTCCATCTTTACAGATTTTCTCTTCCTCTCCGCAGTTTGCTGCATCAAATTTCACTCCATTCCTTCTTTCCACATGAAACCGCATTTTCCTTTCTTTCATCTCTCAAATTCCTTCCACCTGAATTTCATCGGTGAAATCACCTTAGTTTTACCCTAAAATAATTTATGAATATTTAACAGACTGTGAATTAAAATTCAGGTCTCATGTGGTTCTAATTTCACAGTGCAAATTATCCTGGAAATTGTGGCAGAAGACTGCAGGAACTAGAATCCAAAAGCAGAAGAATCCGTGCTCAGGAATATCACAATAATATATGGAGAAAACTCACAACCAAGCTGAAAATAGAGAACAAATTGGTCCCATGGGTCAATCATTCAGCTGCAGTGCCTGTGCCATACATCAGGACAAATGTCTTTCATAAGAACAGAATTTGACAGATCTTTGAAGGGCAAACTGTGTTACTGCTGCTGTAATGCCAGTAAATTCTCTCCCAGACTGTTCCTGACAGCTGAGAAACAGATAGCCTTCTGGAGAGGGCCACCATGTGCTTTCTGTGAAGCAGAGGACCAGTAACAGACCCCTTGAGCCCCTCTGGATGTCATATTCAAAGAGATCAGAAAGAATGGAGAAGGGACTCCTCTGGATGCTTTCTTAAAGGAGATCAAAAAGAATTGGGAAAAGGCTGTTCCTGACAGTCTCTTGTGGACATAGCGGGTGGTTGCTTCTGGATGAACACTTATAGAAGGTGGACAATGCTATTGGGGAAAAGATTTGAGGGCAAGCAGAGAAGCTTTCAGTGCAGACAGCTATTGGAGACAAGTTGTGTGAGCCATGAGTGTTGCAGCAGGATTCTTCTGATTACTGAGGGTGCATGCTGTTGATGTTAAGGACCAACTTGTCCCTATCCACATCGTTTTACCTACCTCTGCCAACAGAATTGGCAGCTGGTGTTATTCTCTTGTATAGCCCTAGCTCTTGTTAATGAGGCACCCTGAGTGCAGCCCTTTCTTTCTGCTCCCCCACCAGCTAATCCCTGGGCTGGGGTAACAGCCCTTGCCTTTCTCTTGGCCACAAGCTGTAGTTCTCTATAATTTTGTTTTAAGATATTTAGAGGCTAGGACTACTTAACTTGCTCTCTAACCTTTGTATTTTGACTCCTGATATCTTTTTCTTCATGTGTCAAACTCCTAAGAGAACGGCATTCAAAATGTGAAATGTGAAAGCATTAGTGGAGCTGCAATGGCACAATGTGTTATTCTCCTGCATGTAATCTGTACCAGTGGGTAGCAGCAAAGTTGAGGAGTGAGTTTCAAATTCGTCATTCTCCCCTTTTTCAGAAACCACCTTTTTTGAGCCAAGGCCAGTTATTGGTTCAATGGCATTAAAAGATGCTTTTGTATTTAACAACTTGAGAGAAACTCTGTTTGTCTTTAGCTGCAATTCAAATGTCCAGATGCCCTGTTATCACATTGTTGGATATAGGCAGCTTTAGAGCCAAGTCTGAAAGTCCGCTTGATTCATACAAACACATTGTAAGTATGCAGTTACATATTTTGGTTATGTATTATTATACATGTTGATTTCTCCAGCATGGTCTGTTCCTGCCAGAAATGGGAACTCCTGACAGAGTAGATTTGTGACTACTGATGGGTGGGAAAAACAGCAGTATGTTTATTTTATACCAGTTTTGGTAAGTGTATCCCTGATGATATTTTTTACTTGCAGAATTTAAGAACTTTAGAAATTACATTGTAAAAAAAAAAAAAAAAGACATTTCTGACATAACAACACCCATAAGCATTGGTGTGGTTGGTTTATAGGAAGAGTAGGAAAATGCACATTTACCAGTAAAGAATTACAGTATCATTCCAATAGCTATTTGTGCAACATTTGGAAAGCAGCCATTCTTGCAATTATGTGCCAGGCCAAGAAAAAGAGATGGAAAATAGCATCAAGGAAGATTACCCCTGAACTTATGTTTCTCTGAAGACATAAATCCACCAGATACAGTCAGGGGGGTCCTGCCTTCTGTGTAGCCGTTTTAATGGTTCCAAGGACATCTAGCTATAATCTGTGCAAGTGAACACACAGATAAAAGAAGCAAGAAATGCAAGACCAGGTTCATCATTTCCTCTAACCAATGCATAGCTAGTTCTTCAATTAAAACAGCTGTTTATTAGCTGTATTTTTGTTTGTTTAACCATTATTGTAGGTGAAGGAGGCAAGGATGTAACAAGTTACATTAGGAGTTAAGTTAGGATGGAAAGAACAACTATCAGGTAACCATTGAAACTTCTACTGTTCCAGTGACAAAAAAAAATATAAATCATAGATTCATCCTTTGAGTGATTTGTCTATAATAATTCTGATTAATGCTCTTTAAAAAAATTAATGAGATTTCTCACTCATTTTTTACATTTATGATAAAGTGGTTTATACATGCTTGGGCTTGGAAATACTGTTTAATTACTTCTATTATGATGACATATTAGTCATCACAAAGTGTTGTTATTTGAAATCAAGTTCTGAAGCTTAGTTCCTTTTTTGTCACTGCAAAAGAGCAAGCTGGCTGCACTAGGCATTTGTAATCCCAGAGGGGTATGTTTGCTGCCTGTATAACTTCCATGTTCTTGCTTTCAGTTCTTTTCTTTCCTTTTTAATATCAGAATTTATAGAGTTTATCTGATATAGATTTACAGTCACAGACTATACAAACATTCCTCTGAGAATAAGTGTTTCTCCATTTTTTTATTACTTTCTTTCAAATTAGCTCATTAAACATCAGAGGATTGTTCATAGTTAATAAAAAAGCATTCTAAAGCATGGCTGAGCACTTACCATCTTGGTTGGTCTACATCTCAAAAATGAAATGTAAGAAAGAAGTTTTATGCTTAGTTCAAGTAAGCCAGAAAATAAATATGGCTGCCAGGATGGCAAACTGGATCTGCTCCATCAGACAGCTTCTAGAGAGGGATGGGATTGTGCACCTGGGAGAAAAAGGAGAGGAGAGGAGAGGATCAACTGTTTCAAAAGGAGCAAGCTAGAAGCTTGCAACAGCCCATCTCATTGTTAAGATGTGGTTGCACAGTGCAGGACTTTAGCCTATGAGCCATTGGGAAGGGCAGCAAAGCTGGTGAGCGATCTGGAGAACATGTTTTATGAGGAGTTGTCCTGGTTTGAGTTAGAACCAAACCAGTTCTGTTCAGAGATTT
Organism: Brachypteracias leptosomus; assembly: GCA_013401335.1. Classification (NCBI taxonomy): domain Eukaryota; kingdom Metazoa; phylum Chordata; class Aves; order Coraciiformes; family Brachypteraciidae; genus Brachypteracias; species Brachypteracias leptosomus. Next base: position 1,011,115 of record VYZX01006990.1, read on the forward strand.
TATTTTTCATCTGAGTCTCTGCTAACCAACTGTACTTTCTGAAGCTCACAGCATGTTTTTGCAGACAGTGTCTGCTTCTAGCAGTGATAGCACTTGATGTTTAGAGTTACTACCAAGGATTGGTGTGTGCAGACCAGGGTCACTGCTAGATCTTGTGTGCCACATCTTGGGGTGCAGAAAGTGAAAGGCGGCACCTGCGGGGAGGAGCGGCCAGGACAGAGGAACCTAAATTGACCAAGGAGTTATTCCATCCCATATATGTAATATTCAGTATAAAGCTGAGGGATCATGAGGGTCCCAGGTCCTCCTTCTTCCTTTTGGGACTTCCTCTTTCCTTTGGTGGACACTACCCTTCCCTTTGGCCTTCTCTGTGTCCTGAACCCAGCTTCTGAACCCGGTTCCCATCAGCTGCTGAGCCCAGTCTGGGACTTTGCCAGTGCCTGCTCCACCGCCTCAGTGGTGACAGTGATGTAACTGCCATCAGGGGGAGGTTGAGTTCAACGTTCTTTTAATATACATTTGTATATATTCCCTTTTATTATCATTATCTCATTAAAGCTGTTTTAGGGTTTTTTTCTAATCCAGAAGTCTCTCCCTCTCTCATTCCCTTCCTCTCCCATTTGGGAGGGGGCCATAAGTCTCTGTCCCTTATCCTCTTTCTCTTCCTCTAATTGGGATAGGGAAAGAGCAGTTAACAGAGAGCATCTGTTTGTAGGTGGATTGGACCTAAACCTCAACAGATTTATTGGCGCCCAACATGGGGCAGATGACAGTTGAAGACCAAAAGGTGCCAATTGCTACTAAAACAGTGCATCAATGACAATATCGTACCGAGACTCCATAGCTCCTATCCAGAAACTGATCCATCAACTTGAGAGTCAAAGTGTGATCACTAAAACTTGCTCACTCTTTAACAGTCCATATGGCTGGTGCAGAAACCTAATGGTGAATGGAGACTAATAGTGGACTATCGCGGCCTGAATGAAGTTACACCAGCAATGAGTGCTGACGTGCTGGACGTGTTGGAACTCCAGTGTGGAGTCAAAGGCAGCCAAGTGGTATGCTACCATTGACATTGCTAATGTGTTTTTCTCTATTCCTATAGCACCAGAGTGCAGGCCGCGGTTTGCTTTCACCGGGAGAGGCATCCAGCACACCTGGAATAGATTGCCCAAGGGGTGGAAACACAACCCCACCATTTGCCATGGACTGATTCACACTGGACTGTAGAAAGGTGGAGCTCCAGAACACCTGCAATACATCAACTGCATCATTGCATGGGGTAACACAGCAGAAGTCTTTGAGAAAGGTAAGAAAATAATTGAAATCCTTATAGATGCTGGTTTTGCCATAAAAAGAAGCAAGGTCAAAGGACCCACAAGAGATCCAGTTTTGGGGAATTAAATGGCAAGGTGGACATCACCAGATCTCAACGGATGTGATTAACAAAATAACAGCTGTGTCAAAACAGTGAGCCTCAGTGACAGGTCAGGGAGATGGCTCAACAGGAGTGGCTGAGGGAGCTGGGATTGTTTAGTATGAAGAAGGCTGACGGGAGACCATCTCACTCTCTACAACTACCTGAAAGGAGGTTGGAGCCAGGTGGGAGTCGGTCTCTTCTCCCAAGTAACAAGCGATAGGATGAGAGGAAATGGCCTCAATTTGTACCAGGGCAGGTTTAGATTGGATAATAGGAAAAACTTTTTTAGTGAAAAAGTGGTCAAGCACTGGAACAGACTGCCCAGGGAAGTGGTGGAGTCACCCTCTCTGGAGGTGTTCAAAAAATGTGTGGATGTAACATTTCAAGACATGGCTTAGTAGTCATGGTAGTGTTGGGTTGATGGCTGGACAATATGTTCTTAGAGATCTTTTCCAACTTTAATGATTCTATGATTCTGGTTCATATTTCCCACCTTTAAAAGGACTCTCCTACATCCTTTAGAAGCAGTTTTGAGTAAAGAAATATTTTCATTTCAATTGAAATACAAAATGAAAGCAAAATAAACAAAAGTAAACCATATAACAAAAGATTCAAAACTATGAGAATTTTGCCTTAGAAATACTTAATGATTCCTAATCTCTGGCTTATACCTGCATGCCTGTAATGCAGTAAATGTATGACATACAAAAATAAATGTTGCCATTTCTGTTTATGCTTTAGTTACAAAAATGTGTTTGTAGTTGTTCTTATCTATTCAAAATAGTTTAAGTGCCTTTAAAAGTCTGTAAGCATGATCTTTCTAATATTGTTTTAAAATTTAGATCATAAAATAACCATATTGTTTCTCTGTGAATAAAGAAAATATATATAAAAGGAAGCACAGAAAACTTAGGCACTGTGATATTGATAATTGCTCTGAGATAAGTCATTGCTCTCCTATGAAACCTTTTACTCTTTGTTCATACTAAATATTGATTCTAACCATTCTCGCTTATCTTCCTGGTAACTACAGAGTTGCTAAGTCCAAAGGATAAGTGGCAAGAATAACAAAGGGAAATTATCATCTTCTATTAGTTGCTGAGATAGATTCAACTTTATTAATAGAAGTTATTCATCTTTGAAGAAGATAAATACCATTTATCTTCAGTCTTTCTCATTCAGAAAGCATAAATATTCTACCATTTTATAAGCAGCCAGGAAAATTTCCATACCTCTTTGTGAAACCACCTAACGTTAGATACATTTTCAAATACCCTTTTCAACACAGAGAAATATTTGCCCATTAGATCATAGTGATCTCATTTATCACTTAGAAGTGTTGACATTCTGATACCTTAAAGTTTTACTTTGCTAATTGGTATAATTAAAATATCACAGTGAGGGGGCTAAATTTGAAATGCCTCTGTGAGCTAAATTAATTGTGTATCCTCATACTGAAAGCCACACAGAAGGATTTATTCTGTACTGATCTAGTCTGAAACTTCTCTGTTGAAAATATCTTGCAAATGATTTATCTAGGAGAGACAAATGTTCCTGTTTTGAAGTGGGCAACGTTTCTACTTAAAAAAAAAGAATATGATGAGAATGCAGACAATTTATACCAACTAAAATATTAATTTTAACACAAAAAAGCCATTATATTATTACTAAGCAGAAATGTCAGGAAAGTAAAGGACAAAATATCTTTAAAACTGCAAAAGCACATAGAGACTGTGTTTTTATCAAGTTTCCTTTGCTAGCAGAGTCAGCTTGTGAAGTTTCTGCTTCTCAGCCCTTTGAGCCCCATCTTTCACAACTTCTGCAAAAGCCCTTTCCCTGTGAGATGTGCTGGTACAACCTTCTGTGGAACACTTTGTCATTATGATATCCTCCATCAAAATAATCAATCCTCAAAAGGAAAACTCATTTTCACCTGGTCTTTCCACCAGACTTTAATAGAAAACCCAGCTGAATTGGTAAAAATGAGGGACAGCAAAAGACAGTATAGGGCAGGTGCAACAGGAAAATTGAGAATTCCTAAAAATGGCTTTTCTGCAAAAGGAAGCATGCCATGTAGCTCTAACTAGTAGGTCGTAATACCTTATCAATGAGGGATAGAATGACCTAGGATCAATGAGGGAGAGAACATCTCAGAACCACCTTTCATGCAGTCTGTTTTCTGAGGAAACAGCTCCAATGAAGCCAACAAGAGTTGAACTAGTGTGAAAACAGAACACTTTAAAAAATCAAGTGAGATTAGCTCCTAACTGGGATCATAATCAAGCTTCTTTAGCTAAATTATCTCAGGCCACATGCTCAGCTGTAGCCCTGTACATGGGAAAAACCAGGCCCCCTGAGCACTGTCTTGTAAGCAGGTTGTGACCTTGTGTGCTTGTGATTCAACATGACAGGTCTCTGCCCTCCGCCAACACCAGCCAGCAGAGCTGCACAGCTGCAAACAGGGGAACTAATGCAGGGGTGCTGCAGAGATTTCTAGGTGCTGAAGACACCTCTTGAAGCCTTGCTAGCATTTTCTAATAGACTGTGTCTGAGGACCCTGTGCCATATTTGCACTTGACAGAATCCATGCTCTCCACTTTGCTTTCAAGTGAGATCTAGGTTAGTCTGGCATGCACTTATCGAATGCATTTATTCCCATGACTGAAAAGAACAGAATTATGAGTTTATATGGTTGATATTGTGGATATGGTTTTGCGGAACCTTCTAGGATGAGACAATTTCACAGGAACTTGTGTGGGTTTTGGTCACTGTGGTTCTGGCCTTCCCAATACTCCTTTCCTCTGCCATGCTTTCACCCTGCCCTCTTCATGCTGGCTCCAGCCCTCACCAGCCTGCAGTGAGCCATTTCAGACCATTAACCAAGCAGAAAACAATTAATTGTAGATAGATTTATAGTGCTTAGAGGTGGAAAAAGAATTGAAATGAACCTCAGAGCTTCAAGCACAATATCCACAGTTTTGTCTCAACCATACCAGAAATCTAATTTTAAACCATGCTTTACAGACCTGCAGAGAGCCACCCACTGCTCTATCTGATTTTAGCTGTTGATAGGCTGCATTCCACAGCACCTGCAGAAACAGAGAGCTGTTGTGGATACATGTTCCCTTCATAACCAAAACCTCTCTAACTCAACACTTAATTTTCGAGCTTAGTTGCAGACTTCATCACTGATACTCAACTTTCTGTTTCTTTCATAACACGAATAAAGAGTCAAAGGCCAAAGAACTTATCTCTGCAGGGTATCACAAAATCACAATCACTCAATAATGATTCCTCATTTATAATTACTACTGGGACTTGTAATTTAGTCTGTCCTAAATTCATTAGCTCCATGTTGATACTGTACCACCCTAGATAATTGATCAAGATGTCATGCAACACTAAGTCAAATGCCTTACAGGAATAAGTCTGCTACATCAGAAATATATTATCTTTATCAACCATTGCAATTTAATCAAGATTCAGAAAAAAAAATTTCTTTAAAAAAAGGCTGTTCTTGTATCATGATTTCTTTGCTAGCAAAGTCAGCTTGTGAGGTTCCTGCTTCACAGTGCTATCAGCCCCATCTTTCCTACTCCTGCAGCATCGTTCTACCACTTTGTCCAGGATCAATGCCACGGCTGATGGACTAATCACCTTCTACATTATCTCACTCAATTTCATTGACTAGCAGTCCAAGTTTGGTCTTCTGCCAGCTCAGGGACTTTCTTGGCCAGTTGCTGGATGAAGATCTCTGGAGCTGCTGGTTTAGAAACCTCTATTCAGAGTGACAGTTTAGTTAGGAATTGTTTGCTTGCTTTTTTGTAACTGCAGAACATAAACGTCACTGAAAAATCTGAACCTTTATGAATTATTGTGATCTCCACAATACTTACCTAATGATGGACTGGTGCTAATAGTGTGTTATTTTTTATTATTATTCATTGAAAATTTCTTTGTACTGACTTTAATGCTTCTGATTTATGTTGGTTTTGCTACATTTATCAAATTTATATCATTCTCTGCGTATAACTCACAGCTTTTGGTATCAGTGTACAAATTTTTCCATTTGAATACTGTTGGTGGTCTTGTGGATAAGATCATGATAGTCACTATTTAACACCAGCCTTACTTTAAGGTGAAAGTAGGCTGGCCAAAACACTTTTAATTAGCATGGTGGTCAGAGAAAATGGAACACTAGATTGTGGTTTTAGTGCATCTTATTTTTCTTGGAGAATTACTGTTTGTTTCTTTAGCATGGGCTAACATGAAGACAAGGTTTATGTGATCATGGCAAGCATTTGTCTGTGTGTGTGCATGTATCTTTCCTTCCTCCATATCCCCACTGATATTTGAACCTAAAGTTCCATTTCTCCTCAGTTTACCAGGGATAAGATCCCCCCAAATTGTCAATAAATTCATGAAAAATTATCAGCCAAGATAAAGCGGAAAAGCTAACCGCAGGGGTGACTGCCATCATAATTTGCACCAGAAGATCTATATGGCATTGTACTTGCCACAGCTGCAACCAGCATTTGTGCACCATCAGGCAGAGATCTGTGGGAAATCAGGCTCCCTTCTTTCCTATAGTCACGCATGATATCTACATAGTTTGCTCAAAAATTACTTCTCCTACTTGAGTTGATCATAATTGCTTTCAACATTGTGAATTGCCCATGAAAAGCTCTGAGAATTTGTATGACCCCCTGCCATGTTTGCTAGGAAGCTGCTTATTTAAACCCTAGCAGCTCAGTTATTAAGCTAAACCAACATATGCATGCAATAAACACTTCTGCAAAATAAGCCAGATGAATCACCCTCAAGAAGTGCCTTTCTCTCTGCTGAATACTAAGGAAGCTTAGACTGCTAGCTTAGAGCAGACACCTAATTTTTAGACAGATAAAGTTAGCGAGATGAATCTGAACAAAAGGCCTGGAGTAGGTCACTGCAGTGTCCATTGCATGTGTCTGTCTAGTTTAGCTTAAGGACAAAACCCTCAGAGTCCTGAGACAGACTGTGTGTTACCTACAGTCCTTTTCCCCCTCTACTAACACTAGGTTTAACTTAATAATTGTTAAACTTGGGCTAGAATCTAGTAGCGTGATTTATGAAGTCCATAAAACCTGGAATCCCCTCTGGGATTTATGAAGTCTTACAGATTGGTTCCATACCCTCAACACCTATTAGTATGCAGAGAAGCTCCATACAAAAACAGAAAAAAAGACCCTAGCATGCATGTAGTGCTCTGTCATAAACTATAATATACAATATACCTTTCTTGGGCTATGGAATCCAGGCAGGAGTTAAGACCTGGTCTTGAAACACTGTAGGCACCAGAGAACAAAAACCAATGGAAACTGGTATGGTTCCTGCCTCTCTACAGAACCTTCCATAATGAAAAAAAAATACATGATATATGGCAAAAACCATAATTTGATCCAATCTGTTCTTGACCAGAAAAAATATATAGGTCAAACCATATAGGCTGTGAGATTTTATCCTTGGCCATAGACAAGCATTATATATCTATCTATATATACATATAGATATAATGTAGTGTAGTAATAGCATCCTTGTAAATATGCATATACACGTATGTAAGGGAACAGTCATTCAGAACTGAGCATGTAGTGATAAAGACTCATTTGAATTATATCCAAAAAGACATTTTTGTCTTTTTGTAAACCCAGAAGGCCAAATATTGTACTTCCCAATTATATAAAATAGCTGTGGGATGTTTGCCTTCTAGGGCCACTTTTGGGTTTCCTAATGAAAAATATAATGGCTTAGAGCACTCTGAAGATTTATGGGTACATTTCAGTTGATTAGATTGGATGGTATCAAGAATTCATTGGATGCCTAAGTATGTATTATTTCTAGTGTTATACATTTTGCTGTGATTTGTTCATTTATACTACTCAGATATTATTATTGTATGAAATAGCACATTGATTAGCAAAGAGTGTCTTTTCTAATTACTTGTTTATGTAAGTGATTAATACTGGAAAGTTTCAATTCATAAATTTAAGTCATAAGCAAAATGTCTGATTAATATTTTTCCTGTCTAAATGGGTTCATAATTTTTACAGAAAAGAAGAGAGCAAAGTTTCAGAGAAAGTAATTTGGAGCAACTTAATTCCTACTCAATATATGGCTTGATAAGAATTTGTCAACATGAGCAAAATAGGATTCAGTGAAAGGCTTCCTGAAAAGGAAAAAAGAGTTAATGATCTTCTCCAAAACTGGAAAAATATTACTCTGCTTAGTTATTGCTCACCAAATTTGACCACACAGAATTGGCTTCTAGTCCAGTATCCAAGAAGAAATAAATAAGAGTTTATCTAAAAATGTAACAAAAAATTAGAAATTAGAAATATATTGCCTTCAAGCCACGGTCAACAGTCAATTGTTCAAACCATTTTTTTTTCAAGCCTCCTTAATTAATGATTTGCTTATTCCTTGAGATATGAAAGTTTATATTCCTCATCCATTTAATGTGATACTGACTAACATAATTGAATATACTTATTAGCCATAGCAGAAACCAATATTTCATTTACACTGCAGGCACTTGACATTACCCCAACAATAACTTTATGTGTGTGCCAATATAATCTACATCTGCTCTTCAATCCATTTTACACTGCTATCACGCTGCAAAATGATCTAATAAATATGAAAATTCGATGCTACCTAGCCTCAACTGTCTTGTGGGAAAGAGCAGTTAAGTAGTGCTGTTTTAAACTTTCATGTTTTCATTAGTTTTAAATATCTTCCTGAAAATAAAGAGGGATGTCTAATTTATTCCTTAAATTCTACATAAACCCTCACTGATTGTTTGAAAGGATGAGCCTTCTGCCCCTTCCCTGCTACCTGCCTCAATGGCACTCAGTTTTACTGGGTTATTTCTCCACTGGATTGGCAAAATAAGTGGGTTTCCTCAGCAGCCACACAAGTGCCAGCACTGGTGTAAGCAGGATACCTCAGGTTGCTTTCCTTTCTCTTCTCACTTCTACTACACTGACTGAGGAGACCAGAACTGCACCTTCAAGATGTGGGCAAACCATGGATCCAAACAATGGCATCGTATTTTTGGTTTTGTTTTCTGATCTGAGAACTACTAACATTTGATTTGCCTCTTTGACACTTGTCAATCACTGAGCAGACATCTTCTTGGAATTATCATAACCCCAAATCCTTACTCCCCAAAATTAATAGCCAACTCAGAGACCACTGATTTGATGGAATTGTTGTTTTTTCTTTCTCATACACTTCATATATATGCACAATGAATTTTGAACTATTTTATTGCCCTGTGGTTTAGTTTTCTAAAGTGCATCTCAAATTCTTTATTGCCCTAATGATCCTGGAGAACTGTGCATCATAATAAAACTTCTCTACTTCACCACACATCCCATTGCCCAGGTCTTTCACAGAGCTGTGAACCAGAAGATATCTCAGGACAGATGTTTGTGACATTTCACCAAAAAGTTGTTTGGGGTGCCCTCCTCTCCCTCTCTATTTCTTATCTTTTAGCCAACTATTTATCCATGTGAGAGCTCTCCCTTTTCTGCTGTGGATACTCATTTTCTTTAAAGCTATTGTGGCTGGTAGAATAGTGTAGGATAGGATAGAATAAAATAAGAATAGAATAGAATAAAATGAGAATAGAATGGAATAGAATAGAATAGAATAGAATAGAATAGAATAAGAATAGAATAGAATAAGAACAGAATCGACAGAACTATTTCAGTTGGAAGGGACCTACAATGATGATCTAGTCTAGCTGCCTGACCACTTAAGAGCTGACCAAAAGTTAAAGCATGTGATTAAGGGCATTGCCCAAACGTCTCTTAAACACTGACAGGCTTGGGGCATCGACCACCTCTCAAGAAACCTGTTCCAGTGTTTGATCACCCTCTTGGTAAAGAAATGCTCCCTAATGTCCAGTCTAACCCTCTTTGCCCGGAACTTTTTTACAAACCTACCTCAACCAAACTCACTCTTACATGTGTGCTTCTTTATTTTGAATTCCAAATATATCCAATAGACATCATACAAAAAAACCCAAACCCAAAAACCACAGCCAAATAAAACACCACACAAACAAAAGATTAAGCAGAAAACTCATGTTGACTCCCAGTGTTTATCAGGGATCTATTAATCATACTTTTCACTATAGTCTCTCCTGATTTTCTCAGTACAGATGTCTGTCTTATGGGATTGTAATTCCTTAGATGAGGACTAGAAGCTGTTCTGGCAAGGTACAAGGGTACACAGAGCATCCTTCAGGCTGCAGGTACTGAGGCAGCTCTTAGCAAGAGACAGGCCACCTGCATTAGGTGATCCATCCTTGAGTTGGTTTCTGACTCCCAGGTAAGACCAGTTTGGCCCAGGCAATTTGTTACCCCTGATTTGGTTAAGTTGCTCCATAACCTCTTAAGTCCATTTAAGTTGAGACAAATCCTCTAAAGAATGCCCTGGAAAGAAGGGCCCTGATGTGGGAAAGTGTTTATCTTCTCTGCAGTGACCTAATGCCATTTCCATCTCAGCTCTTTGTTTTCTCAAAACTGAACTCTGATGATATTTATAAATTTGCCTTTCTTACATCTCTAATATTTATGATATCTTACTGGAAGCTGGCAATGAGAATTGAGGACTTGATCTATACGTCCCTTTAACATTTTGGTACTTCTTTCATTCTTTTCCAGAAGAAATAGTTCTGGTTGATTCATTCTTTGTTTTTTATTGAGCTGTCAAAAGTAAATGCTGTATTTATTTTTGCTAATGGATATAGCCAGTTGAAAAATCATAAATGCCTGAGTTTATCTTATTTCTTTCCAATGGGACTTTAATCTTTCATGTGGCAAAATAGATTTAATTCTGTATTGTGCTTTCAAACTTCTCTTTCTTGCTTACTTGTTTCCTTTTTTTCTGTCTGTCTTTTTCTTTTCTTTTTTTTCAGGTTATCTGAAAATTTAACCATTTGCTTGAAGTGTCAGATGGACAATGTTTAAATCATGTTCCTGTCATTTAGAACTTAAGGCACCTTGTTATGGAGTGATGGAAAATTGTTCAACAAACATCTAGGGAAATTAAAATAGTTCCCTTTTAATAATTCTTTCTTACTTATCTGTGTATTTATGGAAAATAAATTAAAAAAGACCTGGGATGTACGCCCCATTATAATCAACATTTTGAAGAAAGATTCAGTCATCCAGCAGACCTCCTGCTATTGCTTGTCATGGTATGGTGTGGTGGGTTTACCTTGGCTGGGAGCCCGGAGCCCCCCCCTAGTCCCTCTATCACTCCCCCCCCCCCCCACCCCGTCATAACAAGGCTGTGTGTTATCAACACCTTCTGGCTTCCAGTACTGCAGCATGAAGGCTGTATGGGGAAAATCAGCTCAGACAGACCCACTACATATGGAAACCTGAGCAGGTTTCCAGTCTGTGTGTGAACCACAGATCACTCCAGTATTTAACCAGTATAGAATAAGGAGGAAAACCCCCCTCGATTTCAGCAGATAAGTACAAATTGCATAATTACCATTTAATCTTTGGCCTGTTTATGAAAAAACAGATTTTCCTTGATTGACATGGAGATCCCCTTTCCAAGAAAAAATCTTTTAAATTTCAGTATTTCTGTGATTTAAACTTGATCAATATTTTGCATACTCTGAACAGCTTTGGTTTTTCCAGCTCTATTTGTTGGTCTAATCCAAGATATTATTTTTCCTCACAGCTCTGTCTTGATTTCAGAACATTTATGGTACTCTGATGAAAGCAAGTAAACATTTCTCTTAGAACTACACAGAATAAAAGACACCATTGCCACTTGTGAATAGAAAAACATTATTTTCTGAAAAGTCAGTGAAATCCACCCCCCTGAAATGAATGGCTATTTCATTTGGTTGTTACTGTGTTTTTTCAGTGTTTACTGCCTATTATTTTTCATATTTATAGCATCTTGCTGTTAGTATGGAGCCTCTTCCTAGGGAATAGCTATGATTTCTTTTCCTTGGCACACACAGTAACATATCTAGAAATTCAGAAGGCCTCAAAGAACTATCATATGTAATGAACATGGACAGCAGCAGCAGCAACAAATGTAAACTTGTTGAGATTTCTTTCCAAATTACTATAGTGATGACTAAGATTTTCTTTCCTCTGAGTGTATCTTGTATTTCTCAAAAGACATCATCTGCCTTTTAATTTAGTTACTTTTTGGAATATTTTTCCTTAGAAGATTTAGCAGAAACTTGATAAGCTTGATTATGTATATGAAAAGTTTTAAAATCTTTATATTGTAATAGAAACAGTGATGATTTTTGATTTAATAACAGTAATAAAAAATTCTATCCAAGAAATAGGACTATTTCCCCCCCCTACTATCATTAATGGTTATTATCTTGATTAATAGAGGGCAAGAAAGAGGAGTAAGAACTGAAATGAGAATTTCAATTGAAGAAGCCTCAGGCTCTCACAAAAGAAAGGAAGAATTTAATTAGCTAACTATTATAAGGCAGAAAAGCAGATTTGATTTGAAACAAAAGGAATCAATTTAATAATAGACTTTTTTCCTCTTAGGTAGTTAGAAGGTTATAAACTGAAAAAAAACCAACAAACCTTTAAATAATTTGGAATTCTCAGATTCTCAAATTATACAAGCTCAAATTTCCCAGAGTTCCCCCTTTACACTTAATGCCTTTATATTCAACCTGCTGACCTGAAGAAAAATATGAAAACATACAAATTAGTATATTTTTTTTTCTGATGACCACCAAATAAATAGAAGCAAAAAGTAGTTAAGAGTATTATTTTTATTTCAAATGCAACCATGAAATGTAACATTACTGGAATTGTGTATAAGGCAAAAAGTTAGGTAAGCTGACTCAATAAGCTACCTGAAAAACACCACTTTGTAGCATTGACTTCTGAAAGATGAAGAGAAATCAGAAGGTCAACAAAAGGACTCAGTAAGTGAAAATTAAATTCCATATTTAATGTCAAGAGTAGCAGAATTTGTGTTGCTGTCTCAAGGTGATATTTTGTTTTAATTTCCTGATGTTGACTGGAGCTATGCCCTTTGTTGCCATAGTACAAATACCTCTCTAGTAGTCTTAAAAATGGGAATTCTAAAACTTTATTTTTTTTTTTTTATTCCTTTCCCAGTGTTTCACAGCAAGGCCACTTACCACATCCAGAGAAAAAGGAGCTCAGGACATACCAGGCAAAGATTTACATTTTATGTCCTCGCAGCTGATTCGTTACAGGCACATGTCTCATGCAATGTTGTGACAGAGGAAGAAAACACATGAGAGGAAGTTCTCAAACCACAAAATATATTTTTGGAAGCAAAAAATGTGCTTCTCATAACTTTTCTAATGCAGATGGTAAACCTGTAAGGCTCTGAATGCTCTCATGCAGAGGAAACGAGAAGTTTGGATGGGTAGTCCCATGGTGGTCCCTGCACTGCACTGACCTATACCCACTGCTCTACTGAGGCATACCAGCCTGGGGCTAATTTCCAGTTATTTCCTCTACCTATTACACAAAATTGGAGACAAGATAATTAGTGCACCTTTGCAATAAACAAGTGTTGGAGAAGACCAGACAGCAATCCTGAAACATCAGTAGGTATTTCTGTAACATTGCCACAAAACAGGATGCACAGAAGAAAGCAGAGATTCATTTCTACTAACTGAAAGTCCCCAGTGGACCATTATGAGACAATCACTACTAGATAAATGAAAGAATTTAGATCTTATACCTTGAATTCACCCTGAAGGCTCAATCACTAATCTTTCTAATGCTCTCCCATGTATAGGAAGGAGCAGAGGTTGAATAAATGATTCAATTTCCAGGTGTTTTATGAGCCTGTTCCAAGACATTAATGTTTTCTTTTGGCTTCAGGTTAGACACACACACACACACACACACACTCTCTCTCTCTCTCTCATAGACATTATGATGACTCAAGTTAGGAGGTGATTTTTCAGTCTTAGAGTCTTCAGACTATCACTGAACTCACTATATAGTAAGTCTTACTGGGTATGCTACACTTACTAGAGGGGTCCAGGGAACAAATGTGAGGACTATATCCCAGTTATACATGCCAATTGTTTCCTGGCTCTACTTTGTAATCTTCAAATCATAGAATCATTATGGTTGGAAAGGACCTCTAGGATCATCAAGTCCAACCGTCATCCCAATATCTCCCCAACCACTAGACCATAGCCTCAAGTGCTACATCTACTTGTTTTTTAAATGCCTCCAGGGATGGTGACTCCACCACCTCCCTGGGCAGCCTATTCCAGTGCCTGATCACTCTCTCAGTAAAGAATTTCTTCCTAATATCCAATCTAAACCTCCCCTGACGCAACTTGAGGCCATTTTCTCTTGTCCTATCATTAGTACATTAGTATCTTACAGCCTGTCTCTCTAGAAAAGTCTAGAAGCAGTTTTGGAGATATTTACTGCAGCAAGCACTTACCTAGAGCATGGTGTGATTGCACCATCCACTGCTACCCCAGCAGCCTGTGCATCTCCAAGCACCCCTGGGTACCTTCTACCCCTGCATGCACAGTGCACAGCCTCCTGTAAAAGTTTCAGCTAGTGAAATACAAGACATTCCTCTGATGCTCTGAAATACTTTGAACTGAAGACAAGAAAGAAGAAAGTTAAAAGCTTAAGAAAGGTATTTAGAAATAACATACTGAAGGAATTTTCAAGGAATTTCCATATAGTCTAGGTTTAAGTTGGGTGTATAAGAGTTTTCTTGCTTTCTATATAGCAAGTTTAACTGAGGCTGCTCTACTTCTGTTAATTATAGCATGAACACAAGTACATCATTTCTAGACTTTGCTAGCTGTTCCAATGGTATATTTACCAAAACATGGGTTTATTTATTTAAAATAAACATGAACAATTAAGTGACAGAACGAGTAAGCAAAGGTGCTTTGGTGGTCAGAATTTCCACATTTCCTTTAAATCAAACAGAAGCAGTGCCACACCAACTTTATTTTAAATTTTACACAGTAACTACTACAGTCTTTAAGCATCAGGTTTCTTTGCTTACTTACACTACGGATCAAGCTCCATTTCAAGGCTCCTGGTTCTACTTTCTGCAATGTGCTTTTGGCTGAGCAGGCACTGCCCTGCCAGTGATCTGGTGTTCATTACTGTCCCAGCTGGAGAGAATCAAACCAGACACAAGTTAACACAAGAGGGAGACAGCTGTCCTTGTAAGCCACACTGGCAAGGATTTAGGCAGTGAAATCAGTACTGTGACTAACATAGAAATTTTCATCCAAAAGTGTATTTTCTGATCTAACTCTAAATGTAAAATATGCTCTATTTCATCCAAGAATGAGTTTCAGATAAGTGAGAGTAAAACAATCACTTCAAAGTACTGGTTTTAGGAACAGAAGTCAACAAAAGGAAATTAAAACCATGAGAGGAGCCCACGCAGTTGGAATGTTTTTGATAATACCAAATGTGAAGCAAAAACAGCCTCAAGCAACAGAAAGGAGGCCTCAGTTTGACCTCTCTTTGGAAAGACAGAGGTTGCACAGTTCAGTGCTCACAGGGCAGAAGAAATACTGAGAGGTCCTAGTTGCATGGGCCTGCCTTGCACTCTCCTCTGGAAGTCACAGGGTTTCCTGGCAGGTCCGAAGCAGGATTCATGTCAGGCTGTGATCCCAAGCACAGCTCCATCAAGTTAAGGTTTCTATTTTCTTTTATCAGCAATGTAACTAAGGCAGAGAACTGGTGCTGGCTCCATATTATTAACCTTGAATATCTTCTTGGTGTCATTCCAGCATTGTTGCGTATTAGTAGAAGACGTATTATTTTCATGTTGACATTCACAAGTCCATCAAAGAACTGATATATCATATTTTCTGCCAAATTTAGTCATTTTAGATTTGCAGTCTTTCATGCTTAACTTTGGTCCTCATAATTATCCCATTAAGAGCTAAGACCCTCAAAATCACTTAATGTAAATTCAGTGTCTTACCGTTGCACCTACTAAATAGAAATTGATCTTAGAGTGTGTTTAATAGAAAGAAATGGAAGTTTCTCATCCCTCTCTCAGACCTATCACTTTTATGAAATGTTATATAGATATTAAAAAGTTCTAGGTTAAAATGTATTTCCTCCTATTTGTTGCCTTGCGCCAGCATGGAGTGATATTCTTGCATAGCCTTTATAGTCTTTCCCGCAGGATATCGAGGTCATGTATCACTTCAAATGACATTGTCACATGGTTTGCACAGAGCCATAGACAAGGCTTATAGGAATTCATGTGGGTGAAAATTAGTAATAGGATTTAACTTTTCCCTCCGTGTTTCCACTGACTTTTTCTGAGTGTTGTTACACTGATTCATCACTCCCAGTGTTCTCTGCTATGATTTAAAAAAAAACAAGAGTACAATCTCACTGGCACAACATGAAAAACATTTTCCCTGGTATTTCCATCATTTTCAGCAATGAAATCTCTCCACAACAGATTTTATCAGGATAATAAACTATATGTCAATGCCACAGATAGCAAAAAAGGATATGATCATAACAAGGGACTCACATAAATACTAAAGTTTACTTAATGTTTTTGCTTCACTCTAAGAAAGTATCTAGTCATTTGATTGTCCATTGTAAATAGCACAAGTTTTTCTTTACTGCAAAGTCATTTTAGCTTCTTTCTTTAAAGGAATGGAAATGTTTCATCTTTTCCCCTCAAAAGATAATGTGAGTTGTCCATTCATTCCATAAATTGCCTAATGGCAGCAAACCCAGCTTAGCTTTAACATCAAGGAAATTTTTTTATGCACTTAAGAGAATGTGTTTGCCTGGCCATGTGCTCAGCATTGTACAAGGAACAAAGAAAGACCATCCCTTGGTCAGGAAATTACTATCCACAAGCACAGATGGGATAGGAGATGATTAGGGTTAATGACTTGGATGAACGTTGCTCCAAAACCACATCCATGTCTGTCCTTTTGCTTTTGTGAGGCTCTTAACACCACATTGCAGGTTTTATTTTGTACGCTGTTCAAAATGAATCTTCCTATGAGATCCCAAGCCTATTGGACCTCGCTACTGCAAACACTTTGGGTACCATCCTTCCTTTTGTGGTAGATGTCTTCAAGAAGTGATGGAAAAATAGGCAGTGCAACAGCCAGAAATGAAGCAGGTGTGACAATAGCAGTTTCATCATGTTTCTCATCTGAGATCCTGTTATTCCCTCCTTTTGAGATCCACTAACATTTTGATTGATTTTTCTTTGGGCTTAGATCCTCAAATCAGTCTTTCAGTGTATGACACAAAACAGCGCAGTAGAAAATCTTTTGCTTTTCATTATTATTTAGCAGCATTTATGTCTGTCATGTTCCTAAATGTAAAGAACTATTTTTCAGGAACAAAGGCACCAAAGAAATTTCCTGTTATCTGTCTAATGCAAGGCTTACTCCTAAAAGCAGAGTTTTTGGAAAGCAAGAACCTGATGGGTATGTTAATTTAATATCCTTTTCTCTTTCCAATTTTAAGAGAAATTGGCATGACTGAACTCTGAAACTCTGAAGTTCTTTTTGCTGTCATAAAACATATCTGTTATAAAAACAGGAGGGTTGAAAAAGTGATGAAACATCTCAGAATTTTGACATATTTTAAAGATTTCAAAGAATACAGTTCCATAAAGTGTACCAGATTATGAAAGCCTGTATTACAAAAATGGCCAAGTTCATAATTAATAAAAGTCTTATTGTCAAATATGTTAAGGAATGTAGTTGAGAAAAGTTAATTCACATAAATTGTTATATATAAAAAGGTCAGTTATATAGTTTTATTTTAATTTAAAAAAAAAAAGTGAGGAGAAAGTCTCCTATGGGTTCTTAAGTCAGATTTGAAGCCTTGTAAAGTGAATAAGGACTTTGGTGAGCTTTGGATTGGATCTCTAAAGAGGAGTTTTGTTTCAGCAATTGTGTAAAAATGCTGTCTTCTTCATGGGACAGACATTGCTGACCTTAATAAAGAAAATAAGTTCCTTATTTCCCTTAGGGCTGAGTGACACTGGGCAGGTATGTGTATATCCATGTCTTTAACTCAGAGAGTAATTGAGTTTCGAAACCTCAAATACTGATAAATCAAAAGTTGGAATTTATTGATATAAAACATTGATACAAAATCTAAGTGAATTCAGATAACATGGGATTAACGCAAGACAACAGGGAGAGACAGCTAGATGGTCTTTTCCCTTTCTCAATTTTTTAGAAATTAACCCAATATAAAACTGTATTTCACTTGGATGAAAAAGGGCACAGTTTTCAACATTTTGTTTCCTAAGCCAGAAGGCTTAGTGGAAGATTTTCTGTTGCACCATTGGAAAATAAAATAGACTTCTACCTGAACAGATTATTTCTCATCTTTCACTGCTTGAAATTCCTGCAGAAGAATAAAACTGGATATGGCAGAGATTCAAAGAAATTCCCTTGCTGCAGGTGTAGTGTTTATCTGAGCCACACTGGCCACTGGTCTCTGAAGGAACTGAGATTAGTAGGATTTGTGTTTCTACACATAAACCTGGGCCCAGCCTGAGTTATCCAGGTCTGCATCACACTAGGTTTTTCAAACAATAACTTTTCAAAGTTATTTATTTCCCTCCATAAAAAAGTAGGTTTTGTTATTCATAAAAAAAAAAAAAAAATATTTAAAGTTTAGCATTCTCTTAGCTAAGCAGACTAGGATAAAGGTGGTTGGGATTTTTTTTTCTTCCCACAATTGTACTATATTCTTTCTTCCTCAGTACTTTCTCTGTGGCAAAACTGGATGATAAAAGACATGCTTATAAACCTACAGGTGCCACAAAAAAAGCAAAGATTATAATTTCTGAGGATAAGATTACAGTTGGAAGCACTTGAATATCATTGCAACTCATGGGAACTAGGAGGATTTCCACAAATAAGTAGAAATAATCAGCAGCACAGGTATAAATTGGGGAACAATCAAGCAGACAGGATTTCTACAAAAACAAATCTGAAGAACATACTGTATCAGAATTTGATGTGGTGTGCTTCAATGATAAGAAAGATTAAGCACTGTACCTGGAGGTTAGAATGCTGCAAGAAATGATAGGCATATTAGATGAGGCAGGGTAAAGCAGGTGAGCTCTCAGACTCTCTCTGCACATTATTATCTGTGCTTTCCACACAAGAATGTACCGACTGTATCTCATTTATTAATAATCCTGCCCATTCATTACACTGACCTGCCCAGTGAATTATTTCTGCACTGGTTCTCTTCAGCAGTGACACCACGAGCTAAGGAAACACCATGTTCCTGTTGCAATCCTCTAGAAAGCCAAGGCGCTGAAGTCTCATGAGATTTAATCAAACACTTACATGGCTATAGAGAATATGGAGGTTTAGATTGTTTATATTGTGTAATATTGTTAATATTTTAAATATTGTTTTATTAAATATACTTAAATACATATTCTGTATAAAATATAGAATATATATCATACATAAATATATATTTAAATATATACAATATATAAAAATATATTTTATTAAAATAAAGATGAGAAAACATTTGAAATATTCAATAAGGTAAGAAAAAAAAAGAAAGATTTTCTTGGCTGTAGGAAAACTGTAGGGACCAAAAATTGTCTGGGACATTTGTAAGCCTGAACAACTTCCTCTAGACAGGGAAAGTATTTACTTAAATTGAATTTTATTCTCTCTCTGCAGATCTTGGATGTACTTGTAAGACTGTTTTTGAGCATGTATTATTTAGCTCGTGTCTTTGTTATTCCTCTTTTTTTTCCCCACGTGGTTCTAAGTTCTACCTTCTTCCTTTACATTTCTGTAATTTGACTTGTTTGCAGCTTCTTACCACCATTTATTCCAAAGCTTTACCTGTAGTTGAAAAAACAGCCTTTTTTCCCCTTATACTATTTAATTATTCATCTAGACTGTCTAGCAGCGGGTAATTTTAATACAAGGACAAGCAGTAAGGCTGGTAGTTTCCTCCAGGAGTTCGTGTTTTAAAAGCAAAGAATGGTTTACACTTGAATATGAAAAGAATTTTGATATTAACACTTTTTTTTCCATATATTCATAAAATCATAGAATTGNAGGTCCTTTTCTTCAGGGCATCCCCTACGAGGATCAGGGCCTGTGAATGCAAAGCCACTTCTATCTGCCTATGGAGGGCAGATATTGCAATCTGTGCTTTGACAGTAAAGACATGAACACGCAAATTTAAAATTCTGAGATGTTAAAAATCTTTGCAGAGTACATGTATATAACACCATAGTGAATAGTAGCCCTATTGCACTGCTCATTTCACATCCTCTGTAGTTAAGCTCAAAACATTGGTTTTATTTTGTTATTTTGTAATTTTCTACAGGCAGAAGAATGTGAACTCTTGATTTTCAAATCAAAACTTCTTTGATTAAATTTTAATAATTAATAAGGAAAGTAATCTCTAGTAGGATATATATTTTAAAAATTGCCTAGCCTACACCTGCATTAAAAAGGGGATATTCTCATAATGTTACAGAAAAAGTAGTTAGTGTTGGGATTATCATAATTAAGACACAATACAGGTGGCAAAATCATTTTTCAAGAATGGCAACTATGCATGATGTAAAAGAGTCGTGAGAATAGTCAGTCACTCAACACAAACTATTCCAGTTTTGTGTATTCCAAGACATTTATTTATTTCTCTTTTACAAAAAACCTGCATTTAATTAAGCTATGATGAATGTATCTCATGATTCAAACCAACTTTGCATAGACACTATTACTTTGTAATATGGAGTTCTGCATTTTATTCTTCTGCTGCTGAGAAAGAGATTCTGAAAATCATGTAACTGCTTCTACTAACATTCCCCAAATTTATATCATGATTGTATATGAAGGGAAACAAATTGCCTCAGGATATCACACCAAGTGCATTAATTTTTTAATTGCTGTGAAACTCTTTTGAATGTCTGTATTTGAATATGTCCCACGACGGTCTAAAAAGTACTGTAAAGCCTTTGGCAAGTTATGTATTCTCCCCTCATATCTTTTGATGTGTTTCTACACAAACTGCAATCAGCTGCAGAATTCTAGTAGAATTAGAACAATTCAGGCTGAGAGAAGACTTACATGCTTTCACTAAGGAATGCCTGATCCTCCTGTGCTGGAAGGCAATTTTTTGTTAATACAGCATGATTCAAATCATGCCGTTGGCCTCAACATAACAGGGAGAAACATCCCAAATCTGCACATTGCTGATCATATGCTTTTTATTGCTTTAGAACATAAAACAACTCCAATCACATCTAGGCTTTAAAATGCAATTCTTGCTTAATAACACTTTTTACTGCTAATTCTCTAAGGGGTTTTTTTTTTATGGAGCTGTAACCACACAGTGTTGTTCACAGTGAAGACCTGAAATAAATCTGATCCCACAACCAGCCTCACGTCACTGCCACCTTCTGGTGTGGATTTTAAGTGCCCAATGTGAAAGAGCAAACAGGAGGAGAGCCCGAGTGTAACTCTATGGTCTGAAGCACTGCATATGGTGTGGATGATATCCTACCAAGTGCAGGTGTATTTTATAGGGCACCAGGAAATGCCGCAGTCCCACACTGTCCTCACAAAATGCCCTCTATGTAACAGAGCACTTGGCAAATGTTCCAAATCCCTGGGTGATGTTTGAAGAACAGCTGTCAGTGAAGGAGCTGTTTATTCCAACAGTGCAGTTGTGTTTAAACATAACAGGGATGGTGTTTGTATGGCTTTTGAGAATGCAGCAATTAAAACCAGCTCCCTTTGGCTGGCTCAGGGAGCTCACCTGAGAGAAAAAAAGCTACTCATGAAAACCATCTCATGCTAAAAATGTTGGCACACAAGAACATTATGATTTCATTATCATAAGAATTAATAAAAGCAGATGATAATCCCGTCAGAAAAAGAACTGTTCTGATTTGAAGATAGAGCCTTTTTTCTTTAAAGTCATAGCTAAGTTAATTTTAATTTATTCAGTTATGCAAAGCAATGCACATAGATATATTCACATTTATATGCACATAGATATCATATTCTAACCTGAATCTGCACTGACACCAACAAAAATACTGTAAGAAACTGCTGCACAGTATAAATATAGGAACTATGCTGTGGTTGGAAGGAATTTTGCTAATTAAAAATTGATCTTTATCAATAGTTAATATTTATTAATAATTTTAATTAGTTATTAATGACCACCAATCAATATATTAATAAATAATCATAAACAAAAATACACAACACATCACAATTTAGGCATATTTATATTATTTTTAACATACACATTGTAAATGTGTATCTTATACAGCATGTACATAAATGGTTTGAAATAAGCCTTCATTGTTCTGAAAAATTTAGGTATAAATTACTCTAGAGCTCAAAATCTTTATGTATCTGAGTGCTACATTTGAAATCTGGGTATACAGAGGTTCACCATCAATCCAATCCTGTTACATTGTTTTGTGAGTAAATTTATTTATAATGATTCATAGAGGACAACATAAAGAATAGGAGACGGTATAAAAATATTGATCTTATTTTCCAATACCCCTTGTGGAGTTTGCTGAATAATATTCTGATAGGTCAAAGTTCTGTAGCAAATAAAATAAAATTAATGGATGGTCCTGCAATATGAAAAATATAGAAAAGGATTTAAATTCTGTCTTCAGCTCTCGTTATGGAACCAATCTTAGGATGCACTAGAGCAGTCTTAACAGAAGATAAGGTTGAAGAAAGGAAACAAGCTGCTAGTACCACGTTTCAAGTAACTGGTAGTGAAGAGGTTTCAAAGTGACATCAAAAATAGTAATTACAGGCCCTTAAGAAGGCTCCACAAAAGAAGGCTGAAACACAATTGAGACTCCAATTTAGAGCAGAAAAACTGAAGGACACTCCATGTTTATTAAAAAAAATCTCCCACGTGTCCAAAGTGAGAAAGGAAGAAGCAATGGACTTAAATATGGAGAAGGAATACTTAGGTTAGACACTGAGAAAAGTTTCTGAGATGTTTTAGCACCAGTTCTGACTGCATAGACTGTGAGGTCAAGCAGTTTCTAAGAACAAGTTAGACAAAAAGACCTGAAATGGCTTGAATGTAACCTAATTCTATGCTACAATAATAAGATTTTTGTTAACTTCAAATCCTCTACTTTGACACATAAATATACATAAAGAAGGTGAATATTTTTAATAATTTAGAAAAAAAAGAGTAGTTCAGCACCACAGACATTATTTTTGAAAGCCTGCTTTCCCCTCTAATGCAAAACCAATTTAGGCTACACAGCCTAAAATTACAGATAATATGGTGCAATTAGCTCAACACTCATGAGGCAGTTTTGAAGAAAAAGACAAACCCGTCCTCCCTAAGCCCTCTTTCCCCCACCCCATCTATACGTAGTCTTGGAGCAGCAGGAACATGACTCAGCTGCTTGACAACGCAAACTGAGCAGGCTAATGAGTTTTAGGTAAGAAATTTTTCAGACTAATTGCCTTGTTTGGAGAATTTGTGCAGGAGGACCTCATTAATCCAAGTTTGTTTGACCCAGGCTCTTTATAACCTTCTAGAAACATTACCTCCCTCTACCAATCTCCCGGCAGATACTGATCAGCGTTGGCTCTAATGAGAAATCATTCAAACCCTTATCTGAGCGTCGCTGCTGCAGAGACGTGGGCTGCACAGCACGTCAAGTACAGGCACAAGAAGACTGCAGAGCTGAAAGGAACCTGTCTGTGCACTAAACTATTGATGCAGACACACTCATAGAGGTGAATGTTCCCAGAGGATGTTAGCTTCTTCCCATGCCCACATTTCACCTAATCAACACTGCCTAATTTGGGCTTCTCCATAAACTCATGAGCATCTTTGCTTCAATGCCAAACCTCTTAACCAGCTTTTAAGTCTCATCAATGTTTCTTGTATTTAACTGAGTTCTCGACTGAGGCATAAATATTTACAATTTTTAAGGTAGTGCACGAAAAGAAAAAATGTCTTTTCTGCTTCTAAACTTAGGCTTCCCAGGTACAGAGTGATATTTGGTCAAAAGAACTCTGCCTACAACTCTAGTAAGGCAGTACAGCTTTACAGCAATTATGAAGCTTATTCCAAAGGAAGAATAACCAGATCCAGCAAACTTCTACCCCAACAATATGAGATATTAAAGCACCTTAGTGTCCAGTCACTCCAATATTCATTTCCCTTCTAAACAGCAGTTTCAGAACAGAACTTTAGGAGATTTCTCCCCTCACAGTAGAGATTGAAAATCACCAACATTGATTTTCATTAGCACCAGAGAAAAGTTTTGCTTTTTTAACTTGCTGCTTTTCTACCATTGTATTTTCCAAAGAAATAGAAAAAGGATGGTTAAACTAAATGAACAATGGGCAGAAACTGGCTGTGACTGAATTTAGGCTAGAGATTAGAAAATACTTTTCTATCATCATGCAGGGAGGTCCTAAAACAGGTTCCCAGTAGGGGGACAGAAACACATTTCCTCCTTACTCTTACAAAGGATTTCAATAAGTTTGTGAACCTCATTATACAAGGCAATTGCACTGACAGTAGGACTTTTTGTATCTTTCCTCTTACTCTGGTTCTGCCAAAATGTGTTCCCAGGAGTGATCAGAAACAAAGTTGAGCAAGGCGTGAGATCGTGGCAGTCTGCACACAGAAATGTCCCTTTGTACACCCTCTGTTATCGGTGCACTCCAACTTCTGCTGCTCAGAGATTTTTAGGGTATCACTCACAGCCAAGTCCTTTCCACTAAACTTCCGTGTGTGCCACAGGGGAAGTGATGGACCCTGCTAATGAAGAACTTCATTATGGAGCATGGTAACATTCAGGCTTTTGAGATAAACTCATTTCAATATGTCACATGGCCTCCACTCTTAGTTTATTATCTACATCAATACCATACAAGTTTTCATAAGCTTTGAGCATGAATTTCAAAATTATTGGCCTGAACTAGCTAGATTTCAGGTTTTTCTAAATATATTTATGCTGCATAATAAAGTGAACACAGATATTCTAAGGCTGAATCACAGGATAAATATGAGTACGCTCCAGTAAGCCAACAGCTCTCCTCCAGAGGCATTTAGAAATGTATCCTCTTAAACTCAATTATGTGATTTAATAGTAATAACGATACCAAGGAAAACTTATTATTTCAAATTTTTAACCAGCTTAATACATTTTCACACTCTTTCAAACTGTATTAGTGCTAATCTCTACAACAAAAACCTCAGCCAATTTTGATATTATTTTACAAAGCATAATATTGTACATGAGTGCCCTAAATCAGCATTTACTTAATTTGTTCTTCTGTTTATATTTCTTTGGTTCTTTACTTCATTGAATTAATAACATGTAGGTTTCCATGCTGAACAAAATTTATGCATCTGAAGCCAACATATATCTTAGGAAAAGAGAAACAAAGTTTGCTCTTGATTCTTGGGGTATTTCAAGCAGAGAATGCTTGGCAGAGCTGGGCAATATAACAGAGATTTTTTTAAAGCTAATCTCATTTTTAAAACCAAAATTAAGAATTTCAGGAGACAGTCAAGATTTTACTTTAATTGAAAATGCAAGAAATATGGCAGTGGTAGAATAAAATAAGTAATTATAAAGATCACATGCTGCTTACTTTAAAAAAAGTTACCCAGTAAATACAGAAACAACTAACAGATGAAGAGTCTTATATAACATATCATAAAGTAAACTACAATACTAATTGGGAAACAACTAAGCCTTAGCAAATATTCATTGAGAAAGAAACTACAAGTCTGAGGAATTCTGACTCCTAAAGTCAATGGGTTATGCAACGCATGCATAGCATGGTGATGAGAAATAGGCAAATAATTCAAATTTACTTTACTTTAAAGCAAGTGATTCAGAGAGTATGTACACTAATCCTGCAGGCTCTGCTTTTGAAAACCCTTAGTTTCTTGGTGAAGAGTCAAGACACACGGACACTGACTGAATTTGGTGCTATTGAATAAAAATAATGTTTCAGAATACAAACCTAGTTTTCCATGAATCTATTATTCTCTGGTGGTAGGATGAGTTACCAAGAGAATTACAAGAAGTTCAATCATCAGATAAAGAGGAAACAAAGCAAGTGAAATGAACCATGTTGCCTTATGCACTCTGAAACTTTGATGGAGCTGAATAATGGCATGAATGACCTGCCATGAAAATTTCCATTTCTCTGTAACATCAGGGGTACCCCAGGAGAACTGCACAGAATTTCAAATATCAGATCTGTCTTCAGAAAATAAAAATAACATTACTTACTAGCATCTCTTTATCCTGGTAGTGTGAATTGCTTATGTTACAATGGAATAAGGATGTTTACGTATTTATCTATAATGTATTTTTGACTGTTTCTCCCACTGACAATAACCACTAGCAAGATCTTACAAAGATAAATCCAGTGGGAAGTGTATTTTCCAGCAGAACACATTGCAGATATGTTTTCTAAAATATATTCAATCTATTTTATGTTCTGATTCTGGTTTATGTCTATTTACAATCAGAGCATGAATCCCATGAGAAAGAGCCTAGATACTGCAATAAATAAGTCAAGAGCAATAAACTTTAAAGCAACAAAACAGACTGGGCTAAAATTTGAAAAACTATCAAAGGACAGTGCAGATAACAGGTAAGGTCACACAGTCCCTGCAAATGCACAAATAATTATCATAAAACTGTTGATCATTTGCAACTTAAACATGTTTTGTTGCAAGAAGTTTTGTCTGTAACATTTAACGTTCAGGGGCTTTGAGGAAGGGAGGTTGAAGGGCTTCCTAGGAATGTCACAGAGTTAGTTTGTTGGAGGGTTTTTTGGCGCTTTTTTTTTGTTAAGGAAAACCAAAAGCCAATATATTTCAGATACTGTTACTTCATGCATCCATCATGCCTCACATTTTGATGTTGCCTCTTGCATTTCCTTTCACAGATTGCAATGACATTTTTTTCTTGGCATTCTGATTGTCTCTTCATTTTTCAAGTAATTTTCAGCTCATTGGAGCTATTCATAGTCCCTTTATCTTTTCAAGGATAAACAGTTCCTCTGTTCTTTCTAATTTCAGGGCACTTTAAAGGGACCTTAAAGAAAAAGAATATTTGTACATTTATAATACTGTGTCAGCTGCTATTACTTCACAATTTTGAAATCTCAAGGTCTTTGCTCTAGAGTCATCCTCTGTAAATCCTTTATGCTACTTAACATTTTGTCAATCATGCCAACATAACTACCAGAAATTATTTTTTTTCAGCCATTTCAGAACACTGAGTACATGAAGTCAATCTTTATGCAACCAGATGGACTCATAAGCAGTTCTACCTCACCATGAAAGTATTTAGAGGATATTAACTTGGTATGAACTACCTTTCAGGAGTATTCACAATCAAAATGGAAATCCAGCTTATAAGGATAACATTTGAAGTCTTCTCTGCCCCCTAAATGATATAGTATGTATGTATATATATATCAATTCCCCAAACTAT
This sequence comes from Brachypteracias leptosomus, assembly GCA_013401335.1. Lineage (NCBI taxonomy): Eukaryota > Metazoa > Chordata > Aves > Coraciiformes > Brachypteraciidae > Brachypteracias > Brachypteracias leptosomus. Next base: position 1,038,101 of record VYZX01006990.1, read on the forward strand.
ATGTTTCTACACTTTGTACAACATGCAGTACTTAAAGGTGGATTTCAAGAATTAATTAATCTTTCTCCTGGCAATCTTGGAGCATTTTTTCATGAAGTTCTCAATTTTGGAAAAATTTCCAATTTTAGAGGGTCCCATTAGGTTTTACAAAATTAAATCAAACAAGGAATGGGCTTAAAAAAATATTTTTAAACTAAGTAGGTATGTTTTAAATTGGATTTGGATGAAAGTACATTGAAAAAGCCTTCCTTCCTTACAGCAATTTTAAGGCTAATGTTAGTTTAAATAGCTATCATTAAAATAAGGAAAAAAAAAAATCAAACCTTTTTTTGGTGCTGAGAAATATTATATTTCACATCACCACTGATACTGATCTTTCTTTGAAATTAGTTATTCTTTTCTAATACATCTTCTGGCATGTAATTATGGAAAAAAATAAGCTACTTGCCAATTTAAGAAGAAGACAACATTAATTACTTGTTTCTGAATATGTGTGCGTGCTCTTTTAATTTTCATGCTAAAGTAAAACACAGAAATAGGTTTTAAGTATAAGGAATTTAAAATATCACTTCTTGGAAAAGAATGACTATAGAGATGAAAGAATCTGTATAAACCACAGACAAATGTTTGTTTATAATTAAACATAGATATAACTAGATAATTTTGAAGGAGAAATAATAGTCTTCTCTGCTTCATGTATTTGAGTGAAGAGCATCGTGGTCTTAACAAAAGTATTGCATGTGTTTCCCAGTCGTGGCAAAATGTGCATTGAAGAGCAGAAATCTCAAGGGAGCAGCTTTACTTTTATGAGATTTCTTTTCCAATCAAGGTAATGGGATCTCACACCTTCAGCTAATCTTTGTCAAGCACTACCACTTGAGCACGCAGCCTGGAAATGTCTGCTGGGATATGATAGCAGCGTGATTCTGAACAAAACCATCAGGTCCAGTTCAGCCTTGAAGAGAAATACAATATTGAAGCAAAACATAATTTAGCACTAAACTGCCCATCTTTTTGTTTGTTTACCCTTGCAGTTCTCCAAAACCAAAAGTGCTAGTGTTTTTTCCCCCTTCATAAGAGTTTTTCACTTTATGTCCTTAAACAGACACTTTTTTCTAAGGAAAACCTTTTCTTTAGCCACAGAGCAGTGAAGGCTTGAAAAACATTCAAGTAACTATGTTCTAAAAAACTGCTTTTCCTCTTGGTTTTTTTAAAGAAAATTTTTCACCAGGCTCCTGATTTTCTCAGTATCAGTGAGAGACCATTAGGCTAGACCTTCTGTGAGATCGACTATGGCCTGTTTTATAGTCCTTATTTTCTGTATTACCATAGCCTCCTACAACATCTATGAAGTAATCCATTGCACTGAACAAATGAAAGCAAAACTTGTTCAATTTACAGGTAGAAATAGGTTGCCCTTTCTCCACCTTGAGGGTGGACTTATACCAATTTTGGTTTTGTCCTCAATGAAAGGAAGCAATCATGCTGGAACCCCCAAGACATAGAATCATGGAGTCATAGAATCATAGAATAGTTTTGGTTGGAAGACACCTTCAAGATCATTGAGTCCAACCTTAGTCCTAGCCCTATCAATACCACTAAACCGTGTCCCTAAGCTCAACATCTACCTGCCCCTTAAACACCTCCAGGGATGGTGACTCCACCGCCTCCCTGGGCAGACTGTTCCAACGCCTTACAACCCTTTCATTAAAGAAATTCTTTCTAATATCCAGCCTGAACCTCCCCTGGTGTAACTTCAGGCCATTTCCTCTTGTTCTAACATCTTCTAGAAAACAAAGTGATTGCAGAAGCATTTTCTCAGCAGACACATTCGACCCTCTGCACACAAATTACTGTACTTTGTGAAGTGAGATGCATCATTACATACCACAGATATCTTAAAACAGCAAGTATTCTAACACCTCCAATATGAAGAACCAGCTGGAGATGCATATAAATATGCTTGGTCATTTAACCCCAAACTGTGAGAGTGGCATTGCTGCAGGATGAGGGAAGTGAGGAGCTGGTTCAGCAGCTGCACAGGTATCATACTGCCTGTTTCTCTACCCTGCTGGTTTGTCTTTCCCCCCCTTGCATATCTAACCAACATGTCTGCAAGTTGGGAGCATCAGATAATGCTCCCCAGGTTGCTGGCTGAGCAAGTGTTTTATAGGGGTTCATAAAATCTGAACCTGACCCTTGTTGTTGCCAATCAAAGCCTAAAAAGGAGTTGAATTAATACTTTAGAATTATTTTCTTTAATTTCCCTTTTAGCCCCTTTCCCTATTTTCTCTTTTCTGCCAGGGTTCAGTTTTCATCCCATTGAAGTTAATGATAAAATTAAATTAATTTAATCTGTACCAGCTCAAAGTCCCAGTGAACATAGATAAAGTTCAGACTCACAGCTTCTCATCACACTTTTTAATGTAATTCACAAAAAATAATATTTTTTCAGGATTCATACAAATACCTCTGCCCACAAAGGTACTATTACTGAATTCATCAATTAATTTGTCTGCTCAGTGACTTAAAGTTAAGCACAGATGAAAGAGCATATATGAGAGGCAGAAAGATCATAAACTTCTATGAAAGATTGTGGAATTCACAACTCTAGGATACAGTGAAATAATAATATTGATATATGCTATTTTCTATATTTATGCTAGTCCATGGCATTTAGAGTTATGATTACACTGTATTTTCTAAGTATTTATTTCATGCAAAAACCAGCCACAATTTTATAAAAATTAGACATGTCTGTAAGACAGATCAGATGTAGTGATCAATAAATAAGTTTCTCTGCCAAACCCAAGAAGGTCCAAGGAAATGGCTTTCTGGACTAAGCCCTAGGAAAGGAAGATGTATCTTTAAGGGTAAAAAAAAGTGAAGAATGAAAAAAAATCCTAGGCAGTTGGTCGGAAGGAAGCCATCCTAGACAAGAAGATGAGATTTCCTGATGTTTTAACAAAAAATGAAGTTTCTGCAGTTCACCTGCTCTGAACTACATTGCTCTTGGGAACCTGCAGCTGGGGTCTACATCAGCTGTGAGCAGCAGAGGACAGTCCACGTCTTTCTCCTGCACAGGCCACCCTGCAACCCCTACATGCTACTGAAACCCTGCTCATTATGCTCAGTTCACCAGCCCTGCAGGAAGCACTCCTGGCCACACAAATAATGCTGACAGTTTTTTCCCAAGGCAAAGCATTTTTATTAAAACTTAGGCATCACCTGAAGAAATATTTGCCTCTCTCCCGCCTCCTGGTCTGGGGGCTCTGTATCCTCCAGAGGAGCAATGCTGGAGCCTCCTCCTCCTCATCTCCTTCTCCCATGCTTTGGACCTTGCTATGGCCTTGGGATCCACTGAACTCTGTTGCCAGTGCTGTGAGATCTTTGAGAGCCTCTTGGGTTTATTCAGGGCCTTCTGGTGTCCCTCTGCCTTGCCCTGCCTTCGTTCCTTGGTTTCCCGGGGCAACTCCTGTCTGTGTCTGGAGTCTGTCCCCTCCCTGGGGGGCATAGCTGTGCCTGCTGGATCCCTGCTAGTGCTGGAGCCATGGCTGCCTCCTGGCGGGCCATGCAAGGGGCTGGGGACAGCTGGATCTCTTTTGGGAGAGCCAAGGACTCTCAGGCAAGCACTTACTGCTCCTGCCCTATCCACAGCCCAAGACCCCATCTCAGCCCCCCAGGGCCATCAACCCCTGTCTGAGTGATGCTGCAGCAGGGCTGATCTCCATCTCCCTACAGCCCTGCCCTGGCCCTTGAGCCAGGTCCACCTTCAGGCCAACATAACATCCTGGCCCAGCCTCAGCCCAACCCTGTCCTCAGGGAGGTGTCCAGTGTCCGGGGTTGGGGCTGCCCCAGTGCTCCTGGTGGAAGCAGTGAGATGGGCTGTGGCTGAGAGGTCATCTCATGGGGAGCCTCACTTCTCAGGCCATTCTAGTCCCAGAGAGCCACCATCCTCATGATGTCCTGGTATCACTGTGGTTTCTTAAAACTGTAGTGCTCTGCTACCTACAGTAGCAGATCAGTACAAAATTATTGTAGAGAGACAAGCACATTATAGAAGTTCTAATGATTGACTGTGGTAAGATGGAAGAGAGACAGCAGCTGTGCTCTGTAGCTCCCTTGTGAGAGTGACCTGCTGAAAGTGTAATTGGCTGCTTCATTAGTGAAACCTGAAGCAACAGTCACAATTAGAAGTAAGGCTTTTAGGGAGAATTGCAGGAGCTTGTTAAGTGAAAGACTATTGTTGTTTTTTTTTCAAATAAGGTCAATATTATAATAGGAGTAAATTATCATACTGTAAGACCACGTGTCATGTGTAGTGTGTTGAGATGAAGCACAGGATTAAAAAGTACTGATCACAGTACTTTTGAAGATCATCTGTGTTGACTTTATTCTAACTCAACATCCCTAGTAATTAATATTGGCTTTTTACTGATGGACACTACATTCAGGGGGGACTTCTGAACTTGGAAACATTGAGAATTACAAAGCTGACTGAAAAAAAGGTGCTGAAGCAATGAAAAAAATGTTTCGATTATTTTTGTGCCTGGTGTTCTTTCTCTGAGAGTAGGATAGCGTTGTCATCTTCCCAACTACCACTTAATGTCAAGGATATTAAAAGCATTGCAAATGGACAACAAACTACTTTAACAATTAAAACACTTACAGGATAGGAGCCTTGGTAAATCAAAGGAAAATAATTATTTTTCTATGGAATTATCAGGCAGAACAGTAAAAATTCCACAGTTTTGTCTAATTTCCCACAAGTATAGTTTGGGTTTCTCTCCTTGTTAAGTTCGCAGCACAATCCATTACAAGGTTCAGTTCTGACTGCAAGATTAAGATTTTTGAACCAGAGAAGAAAAAGAGCTGGAAGCAGACAGAAAAGACAAGTAGCTCCAAGGGATAACAGAGACCAACTGGGTTATGAGACTGACTTTAAAGAGGACTGGCAGGATTGGACAGTTTTAGACAGCAAATTATGAGCTGGAAGTGAAAATAGGAACAGAAACCCGTGTGGAGATACAAGACCCAACTGTCATAACAGGAAAGGTCAGACTGGGTCTGTGCAAGTCTGCCATATGCAAATGTTAAATACTGAGGAACTTGAAGTCTTTTCAACTGGGTCTTTGTTAGGTCACATCTGCTTATCTCTTCCCAAGCATTTTGCAGAATTTTTTTTTTTAACAGAAACCAGAGAAATTAAGGCTGGAACAGGTTCAAGATTTTCAGCCCATGCCCCCAGAGCAGGATGACTGTATCCAAATTGTCCCTGGCAGACATGGTACATACTGTTCTTAAAAACTTCCAATAATGGATGCTTTGCAGGTTACCTAGGCAAGATTGTTTGGGTTTTGATATTATGGGATAAGATGTCTCTGAGTAAGATGTCACAAGACATCAGACAAAAGGCAGAAGAATGCCTATGGAGAAGTTAATAATTCTCCCTTTAGAGTAAGGCTTGAATAAGCTGCAAAAAAGGAAGAAATTGTTCAAAACAAAGACAAATAAAATATAGAATATTATAATCTATTTCTTATATTGAACAAGGCAACAATTCTTAGGAAAAATACTAAATAATAATACAATTAAAGACTTGTATGTCAGTGCATACAAGATATGTACTGTTAGACCTGTTTGCAGCTTTAATATTCTTTGAGTTTGTTGTGTTTATATATCTATAATTGAAAAATACTTTATAATAAACTGAAGGCAAAGGATGTGTTAAGGTGGTAATATACATAAAACAGGTATCTCCATTTTACTGATTTGAAGATTTTAGACATCATTTGTTTTAGTTTAGAACAACATCTGTTGTCATTGCTGCTGTGATTGTTTGTACACCCTAAGTGTATTAACTGATAGAACACACAATGTTTCCATTAAAATACAACAGAAGTAAAACTCCATTTTAATCAAGACTTATTAAATTAGTTATGTTGTGTGTAGTTTTCAAAAGGGTGCGTAATTAACTTCTTGTCTAACCATTACGAGCTGTGTAGTTGTACAGGGTTTCTCCTCCTAGACTTCTCACAGATGATTTTCAAGTAGTTGTTTTATATGTTGCCAAGATGCCTGATTATGGAATAAAATTTATTTTCTGAAAAGATATTTCTGCCATTTTGGTTTCCCTTGCCTCAGGTTACCTTGTTTGCTGCTTCTGCTTTTTTACTTACTATATGATACTATCTTATTCCCTGCCACCACTGCAATGGGGCTTGGCATAATCATTCTCCCTTTACCCAAGTCAAGAAAATGTAACTGAATAGACTCTATTTTGGTAATTAATTGATTTGTTTACACTGGAAAGGTCTACTATATAATGAAAATTGAAAATGTAATACCAAGACACAAAATAAAGGAAATAGCAAGAGAAAGTAGAAGCTTTTTGCCCTGAAATTCATTTGAGGACAAGCAACAATTCAAGCAACTATAAAATAAATTACATTTAAAATATGTTATTGCCTTTTGAGTCATCGAACAAATGAAAAGTGTTTCACCTGAATTTTCTGACAAAGTCTTTATCCTTATATAGAGAACATTTTTCTACTATGAAAACACTGAAATGCTAGCAAGTCTTGTAAACTGTTGTACAGCCATGGCTATTTAACTACAAGTGGATACTTTAGCAGTTTAACACTGAACATTTATATAGAGAACATTTTTCTACTATGAAAACACTGAAATGCTAGCAAGTCTTGTAAACTGTTGTACAGCCATGGCTATTTAACTACAAGTGGATACTTTAGCAGTTTAACACTGAACATTTATATAGAGAACATTTTTCTACTATGAAAACACTGAAATGCTAGCAAGTCTTGTAAACTGTTGTACAGCCATGGCTATTTAACTACAAGTGGATACTTTAGCAGTTTAACACCTTAAAATTTAAAGTACCATGTAAATTTCCTATAGAATTGCTGTCTGGTGGTTTAAAGGACTTTTAAATTCTTCAACAGTTTTATTTCTTATAGCTGGCCTTTGCAATCTTGCTGAATTAACTTGAAGCCTCGCTATCCCTTTTTGTCAATAACTGCTGCTACTGCAGAGTGCTCTACTTGGGGCAAGCTACGTTCTCTGTTGCACTGATTTGTTTCCCATCAATTTTAAAGAATATAAAGCATGAACAAAAATCCATCTTCCAAATGATGATTCATGTGGTTTCAAACCAGCAGGACAATAATTTTGTACAGGTAACAGCTTCCATGAGTATAAGCTTCAGTATAAGGGAAACTTTTCTAACTCTTCTTGCAGAAGATGGATTTACCATTTATCTTATCTGTGCTGATACAACCTGCAAGTGTGGCTAAACAATTAAGGACATGAAATTAAGCTACAGCATCCATTACTAAAAGGTATCTGTAAGCTTTGATAACTTCTCTGAGCACCAGTTATGAAAAATCATGGAATTTGGAGAATGCTTTTACTACAGCAAGAAGCTGATGAAGGGGAAAAACTTTGGAAACCTTTCTCGTATCAGTGTCATCAAAAGAAATATTTCAAATATTTTGCTTGCACCTGAGAAAACCTGGATAACATATTGTTAATTATTAAATAGTTTCCCTCAAGGAAATGTTTGTGCTAAAATAGCTGTTGATGTATCAGGTCAGTTTTACTATTAATCTAAAAGCCATATATTTCACTTTGCAGACACAAAATTACATTTAATTACTGAAAAGCAGTTTAAATTTACACCATTACTAATGTTTTTTGCATCATTTAATAAAACAGCAATTGAAGAACTTTGCTTCAGAGAAAACAACAGAGAAGTGTGTGGCAAGGAGCTGAAGAACATTATTTTCTGAATAATAATAATAAGAATTACAAGCCACTTATATTTCTAAAATACCACCAAAAAAACCCCGCACATAAAAACACCACCAGAAACCTCCTATTGTCTCATGCTTCCAAAAGCAAGTGAACATGAAGGTGCAAAAAGTCTTAGAACATGAAGCCTCATAGTCTGCAAACACTTGGCCTCTGCCACCCAAAATATACATTGCTTTCTGTTGACTGGCTTAGGAAAATCAGAGAGGACATTGCAGCCAGTATTTGCAGTTTGCTTTCAATGTCATCTTACAGAAGCCAAATCAAAAGTTTGTTTCAGGATGAACAAAATATTCTATAGAACAATCTTTAGCTTTCATTGTTATTTTCTCATGAGATATATTCAATAAACTTTGAACGATAAACATTTTAAGACATAACTTCTTCTTACAGCAAATATAAACACTATTAAGGAGAATGCTGATGATCTTTCACATGTTGGAAAAGGCAAATGCTCTTACCCAGTTTGGGACAACTTTACATTTTATTTTTAAGTAGGACACTCAAAATATTCAGTTTGATATTGCTTTGTTTTAGTACTTAACAACTTCATATCAAAGGTTTGACCTTGCCAATGAGTTTTTTTGTTAAGGCTCAATAGCTCTTGGAAGATGATAAAGATCAGCAATTTGAAATTTTGCAAATCACTGTATTACCTTATCACTAAACTCAAATAAGTGGTCCTGCCAATGAATATTGGCTCAATTTCTCATCTTAGATTTGACACCTGATTTTTAAGGCTGTCCTAAACTTCACTGTTCTCATTTACATGAATCAATGTCTCCTATCAGTTGCATGTGGGCTACCGAGTAGAACGTGCAATGTTCACACCTTGCACTCTAATGGTTGTCAGCTCTGTCTTTCTCAAGATGAAAAGGAAGGAACTTACCTAAATGAGTTCTAGCAAACTTGTGTACGAAAGGGCAGATGCAACAGAAAAAACGCCCTGAAAAAATTTCACACTAACATGAAGAATTTGGGAATGTACAATGTTAAAATCAAAATGTTTCTATCATCTAAGACTTCCTCATTGATCACTTGCTGTGTCACCTTGTACTGCTTAATCTTAGATTGCTAAAGGAACTCTAACCCTTAGAAAGACATCACTTCAACTGTAAGTCCCTACATATTAATTCGTTAACTAATCTGTGTCATTAAGGCCCCCATTCCTCTATGAACTCTTCTTAGAAGTCCTTAGAAGAGCGATAGGCCATGCAGATCCTTATGCCAGACTAGGTATGAGTTTTTCTAGTTTCAAAAATCAAGAGTGTAGCTTGCAAGTAAAATGAGTGCTGCTAACCATGCCCTTTATAGGCATGCAAATTTTTGTGCTACAAACTACTTAAACAGAAGAGTTGATATACATATGTACATGGTTATGTCACGCTTTCTTATTCAACTGACTTTTGACTTCAATTTTGAAGCAAAAATTCGACACCAGAATTAAGGATTATCATATTATCTAAATCTCACACCTGTAGCTATTTAACTATTACTACATTTCATGTTACAGTTCAGGTTATCTAGGGCCTTCCACTTGGAAATGGAAAAAGAATAAATCCCCAATTGACTACGATAGATATTCCTTTATTACCCTCCCTAACTTGCTAGGGTTGGCTCTCCTCTGTAAAAGGTATGGGTATTTCTTTGTTAATAAAATAAGCTATATAGTCTTTCTTTTATATAGACTGAGCTAATAGAAAAATAAGGGGAATGAGAATTGGGTAGTTAGCTAGTGTTTTGTCAAGGGATGTCACAGCAGATCAGGTTCTCAAGGACAGATTCAAGGAAGACTTACAGAAGGCAAAAATAGCTGGATAAATAGAATATTTTTTTAATTATAATTTTTTAGGTGCATGATGAGTTATCATAAGGAAAATAAATATTACCTTTGCCTGTAAGAAAAAGATTAGCAGGGTGCTTTGCTCATTCAATGCAAGACAAATCTGTTTGGGATATTACTACATAATAAGCACACATTAAGAGAAATAGCCTGAAGAAACTATGGGAAAAATTCAAGTCCTTGATAACAATCAGTACTGAAGAGAAAATTAGTTGGTCTTCCTTCTTTGGGTATAAAACATATCAAACGTTTCAAATAATTGACACGGTGCCTAAAAACTCATTGCCCGTAATGCTTTGAAACAATGCTTTTGGATGTGATTTTCTAGGTAGTTTTGTAACTGGTAAGAAAGTTAATCCAGCAAATCTTATCTAAAGAAACAAAACCAATTTTCCCTTCTTAAGTAATATTAAAGCTTATTACATTATAGCCCTTATAAAAGTGTTTTCAAACTTCTTCTGACATGATTGAATAGGTTGGCTTGGAAGATGCACAACAGGCAACAGTTAGATACTTCTACATGTCATCTTTTATTCCAAAATCTTTAAAATTTATGCTCATTTATTTTCCCATAATTACAGGCAAAGTAATTAGATGTTATTTTGTGAAAAAAATAGATCAAACCCAAGCCAGTGCTGAAGACCTTCAAAAGTTATAATTGCTCTGTGAAACTTTCTTCCACAGAGCGACATCCACTGAAAGGACCTGAAGAGAGATGCGATTCATTTGATAGCATTATGGAACTTCTTGACATTAGCCATATGCTCTCTTCCACTGAAATAAGGAGCCTATTAGTCTGGGATAAGAAGGGCTGAGCAGTCATACGTGCAAATGATTTACTGGCATACTTACAGACCTAGAATTTCAATGACATCCTTGATGAAAATCACTGAGAGATTCAGCAGAATATCTCCACAGTGGATTAACTTTAATAAGTTAGAGATAATGCATTGTGGATTTGTAATATCTCCAGACTGTCCTTATGTTACGTGATTAAGTTATCTTCAGAGCAAGTAACAGAATAATGATATGAAATCTCCTGGGGCACTGAGGGAGATCATGGGATACCCTTGGATTCAATCTAGACAGTTTTCAAGGAAGAACCAAATCAACTTTTCTCCCTTACTAATTGAAAATGTTCCTCAAAAAAAGGTCGTAATGTCTTAAAATATGATACACAGTGGTAATTCCACAGGAAGACATATGTCAGAATAAAAGACCTTAATTTGCTTCTGGGAAGATTAATTTATAAGATCAGACAAGTCTAGGGCAAAACTACTAATTCTAAACTAATATATATTTTTCTAAAGGGAGTGTTTTCATTGAAGACATTGTCTCTTAAAAAAGTTTTGATAACTATCCAAATAATTTTGTCATTACAGTAAGTACTTCTTCCCTACCTGCTCAATCTGGCTCTAATTATCTATTTCAGTAAACAAACAGGTTTTGAGAACATTAAGATTTTTATTTATTTTCTGGTTCTTATTTAGAAGTTCTACTTTCATTGCTGTCATGGTTTAACCCCAGCCAGCAACTAAGCGCCCGGTGGGATAAGGGAAAGGATTGGAAGGGTAAGAGTGAGAAAACTTGTGGGTTAAGACAAAGACAGTTAATAGGTAAAGCAAAAGCCATGCACAAGCGAAGCAAAACCAGGAATTCATTCCCCACTTCCCATGGGCAGGCAGGTGTTCACCCATCTCCAGGAAAGCTGGGCTCCATCACATGTAATGGTTACATGGGAAGACAAACACCAGCACTCTGAATATCATCTTCTTCCTTCTTCTTCCCCCAGCTCTACATGCTGAGCATGACATCATATGGTCACTTGGGGTCAACTGTCCCAGCTGTGTCTCCTCCCAACTTCTTGTGTACCCCTCCAGCCTACTCTATGGAACCCTTGATGAGCAATAATGAAAACATCCCTGAATTATCAACACTGTTCTCAGCACAAATCCAAAACATAGTCTCATACCAGCTACTACATAGAAAATTAACTCTTTCCCAGACAAAACCGGCACACCTACTCACAGGACCATACAATCCAAAATCTGCCTGCATTTCTGTGAGCTTAATGAGGCTGTCGATGAACGATGAGCTCAATCAACACTGAAGTCTGCTCATACTCCTTTTCTTTGTTGGTTGTCCTGTGAGGTCCTTTCCACCAGTACTAGGTCAGATCAGATTAAAAAAAAAGGATCAGAGCATGTAACAGAAGGATGAATTTTGCCCTTTTCAGTATCAGCTGATTGTGAAACTGCACCTTCTTTCACAGGAATTTTACTCTTCCTTTATAGGGACCAGGACTTTATGTGGAAAGTCTATCTTTGAATCATGTTTATTGTTTTGGATCTTTCCTGCTCTCTGAATGGAAGGTTTGTAATTTACACTAGCAAATTAAAGAAGAAACCAAATAGAGCAGAAATACTTAGGAAGTGGTAAGCAAGAGTGGATGTAGAGAGTAGAGGGGAAAACAATCAAAGGGGCAAAACCAATATCTGAACTAGATGAAACATATAAAACAATACAGAGTTTGGTTTTTTATATATATGTGTAACCTGAAATAAATTCCTTTATTTTTCCATTACTGTAAAACATCTTCTATGTGATAAGGATAAATGCAGTAAACTCTACTGTAATAACAGGTTATCAGAGGAATGAGTTACTTTCATACACCCACACATCATTTACTTTCAAGTAATTCCCAAAAATTTAATTTGCCTGCACTTACAGTGTATGGCACAGTTTTTTCTGTGTTCTAGAATGCTCATGGTTTCTGAGTCACACAGACTAAAACATGATAAGAAGCAGGTCTAAAAGATTTAATTTGAGTAATTAAATTAATGCAGTGCAATTGCAACTCTGAACTTAAAAATCTAGCAAATTATTCAAACTCTTCAATTTTTATGTTGAAGACAGTGTCCTTGTGTCAAAGCCTGTCATATGTTAACTTTCATTATAAGCATAATTAATCACAGCCATATTCCTGAAGATTAAGTTGACAGGAAATTGCCTGCATTGGCTGAGCACAAATTGCCTTTGAAGATATGACCAGCTTAGCCATGCTTTTCTTCTAATTACGTTTTACATCACTCTTGTTATCCTTGCTTTAAGCAGAGACTGGAACCTTCTTTATGTCAGCAAAAGAATGAGCAATGAAGGAAAAGAAGAAAAGGGAGAAATTAGGCTGTATTAGATGATAGAATCATAGAAACATTTTGGCTGGAAGAGATCTTTAAGATCATCAAGTCCAAAAGTTAACCCAGCACCACCAGGTCACCACTAAACCGTGTCTCTCAGCACCAAATCTCTACATCCTTTAGATATCTCCAGGGATGGTGACTCCATCACTTTCCTGGGCAGCCTGTTCCAGTGCTTTATGACTATTTCTGTGAATTTTTTTTTCCTAATATTCAACCTAAACTTCTCCTGACACAGTTTGAGGCCATTTCCTCTCATCCTATCACTTGTTACATGGGAGAAGAGACCAACCCCCACCTCACTACAACCTCCTTTCAGGGAGTTGTAAGGAGTGATAAAGTGAGCCTCCTTTTCTTCAGGCTGATATCAAAAAGACATCGCATATTCCTGAGAAGCTCATCCTATTTGTCCCACACATCTGGTGCCCATGAGCCTTGTTACACTGCTTCCCAGCATTCACTTTTTGCCACCCTTTTCTTTAAGCGACCAAGCTGCTCAATGTGCATTTGTCATGGTTTCTCAGCTTTAGCTGTGACATACATTCAGAGGTGATGACTACCATTAGTGAGGTGCCCATGCTCTATCCACTTCCTCCATCAGGTGTTTAGGCCAACCACACCATGTGTTTCCTTGATCCCTGCTGCAGTCCTCTGATACAAGCCATTTTAGCAAGCTTGTCTTAGAGGCTGGATGTTTATGGTGGAGTAGAATGGCCTGCAGCAATTATATTTCTTTCTATATAATTTGTAATTAAAGAGCCAGATTTTTTTTCTGGAGAAAATGGGAATAATTTACATACAGCCAAAAAAAACCAACCCCAAACACAAATAAACAAACAACCCTCCTCAACTCCTGTATAAATGCAAAGAATCCCCTTATACATCAGAAAGTCTCAAAGAAATAGGGATTAACTTCATTTATAGTCACTCTTTACTGGCCAGCTTTTGATATCAGATCCAGGTCAGTCCCTCTTCTGTTTGCTCTCAAATGCAACTCTTATTTTATCACAGCCACCTCAACAGGTGGTCTGAGTGGCTCTGGCTGGGAATGGCGCCTTGTGTCAGATATCAGTCAAAATGTAATTTCTTCAAGAGGCAGGTAGGCTGCAGAGTGAGGAGGCCATATGTGCTGGATGTATGTTCCCTGTTATAAACATTAGAAAAACACACATAAATATCAAATACTCAAAGGTATTTTGGTTCAAAATAAGAACTTCTGGATTTGTGAATTCTTCTCAGAAGGTTAGGGCCTTAAATTCCACTGAGGGTAAAATCTGCTGCATAAATCCCACTGTTTAGAGACTTTAAAAAATACCTAGTGTGTGATTGGCATACTTAAACATCAGGAACACTTACGCAAATCCGGACCTCAAAAGATTGCAGGAATTCTTATGTGTGCATGGTTGACTAGAGAAGGAAAGAAAGATTTGACATGTTTAAGGGCACAGAAACAAATTATTGTGCTGTGAGAAAAGTCACTATTCCCACAGCTTTTAGTGCCTGCAGGAGTGCAGTTGGCAGTGGGGCAGCAGGACTACTCTTCAATGCAGCTGATGATATCTGTCAAAAAATCAGGTTTGCTCCCACTGCCTAAGAAATAAAAACTGCCTGTGTGACCTCAAAAGCACGATGAAGATTTCTTCAAAGACAGGAAACTCTGATATTCCAGAGCTTATTGAAAATCTGCCAGGACTAAAAAGATGATTTCATGTGAGAGGTACCGAACTACATTCATCTCTGTCATTAACTCCATTTCAATCAGCAAGTTACCCTAAAGAATGATACAATCCATGAGACTGGGTCAGAGTTAATTGAGCCAATCTTACTTAAAAAATTTTTAAAAATGGGAAAAAAAGAAAAATAGACTGTTTCCTTTAATGAACTGTGGTTTTCTAATAGCTATAGTTCTGGTTCAATTAAAAAACAAATTCTGGATGGGGGTTTTGTTTTTCTTTATTTTCAGAATTAGAACCTGTTGCCATCAGTGCTCAGTTTACAGCCACAAGTGAAAATAAGAAATCCCTGAAAAATTGAATTGCTTATTGCATTACTTACCCTCTATTTATATTAATTAGAAGAAAACACTTTAAAGGAATTACACTTCAGTCAATAAAATAGTCCCAAATGTAATTGGAAACAGGACACATGAAAACATCGAATTAAGAGAAATCTGAACTGCTTACAGCCACCCAAAAGCTACTCCCATAACAGCAAGTGAACCATGCTCTGGTTATAAGAAAAACAAAAAGTATGACTGTCTATAAAATAATAATAATTAAACCATGATAAAACAGATCCTGGTAAATACTCCATTGCTGAAAAATACTTACAAGTTTGTGAAACCATTCAGGGAAAGACATATTTTTAACCTGTAGCTTGGCAGTTTCCTGAAAAAATAAGGCAAAGGAAGGAAAGAATTTTATGTGTTTGTATATATTAATAACCAAAGAAATACTGGTTTATTTGGCAGACAAAGCCAAGTCTTTCAGAATTTGTGGTGGATAGTTAAGAGTAAGGACATCCAGAGACAGAGTCATGAAGCTCTAACATTCTCATTCAATAAAGCAGAACAAATATGGACCATACAGTTGGCCTGTTGGCTTACAGTGGTAAGGTAGGAGTATGCAGAAAGTGAGGAGAAATGGGCTCTTAACCCAAGGAGGCTGAAAGCTGTTACTGCCTCCCTCATCACCATCAGTGGTACCTGAGTAGCTCCTGCCTGGAAACCAAGTCAGGCCTTCAGAAAGGCTGATGGAGGCAAAGGAGATTCGTCCTTGAGACTATTTATCACTCTTTATCAGCCCTTTCAGCTCTGACAGCAATTACCATGGAATTATATCTTCTCTACTTCATAACTTTTCTCCCACAGTAGTGCAGTTGGAAAAAGGTGATTTTCCTTAGCCAAAGTAGCAGAAGTTACTGTTACTGTTTTATTTCTGCCTGTTCATATAATGTCACATTATTGAGACAATTCTTAACAGTCCTGGGAGATACCAGATCTAGTTCTCTAAAGAATAAATGAAATTTTTCACTTTTCCAAAGAGTGAGAAACAAAATGGAAGTAGAACCAGCCTGCTAATTTGTCAGGCTGACTCAGTGCAGAAAGCAGCCCATATACTCTCTTTTTAATTGTTAGAACTCCAGGATGTGGTTACACCTGACTGTGCAGAGGTAGGAACTTGCCCCTGAAAAATTTTCCCTGCTGTGGTACTTGCTACATGCCTGTTATTGCCAGCAGCAGTGATGCCTTCTGTGGGGGACCTAATATCACTGTGCAGGAAAATAATTACAGGACTTTAGCTATAGTGAATCTGATCCTCAACAGAGACTGATGGTGCTGCCTGTGCAATCCTAGACAGAATTTTCTCACTCTGTTTTCTCACTGTAGTAGTTCAGAGAGTATCTGCTAGTTTAGGAAGAAATAGCATTGAAAGTCACCCTTGAGTTTTAATGATCTCATATTGTATGTTCACAGTGAATTTATAAGTGCATGGGGAAATACTTAAATATTTAGGTTGATATGCATATTATTGGTTTTCCTAATCTAAGGTAAGTATTTTTAACCACAGAAAAAAATGCAAAATGCATATGGAATTAATCAATCTAAAGTGTTTCTCTTGTACCTCTTCTAACTCAAGTCATGGTTTTATTACTCAAGGGAAGAATCATTTTGACTTTCTTGGGATCTGAACTTAAAGACAAAACACACGGAAAGAGTACAGAATACAGACACGTGCACAAATGCAGGAGTCAAGTGTTTTTCCTTGAGTTTTTATCTTCTGGGGGTCAGTTGTGAAGATAAGTTGTGAACAATGATACTACATTAAGAAGAAAGCAGAAGGGGCACTTTCTTATCGCATTCTAAGGCCTGAAATGGGGTCTTGCTTCCTGTGAAAAGGGACTTGGGGGTGCTGGTGGATGAAAACTGGACATGAGCCACCAATGTGCAGTCACAGCCCNTTTACACTTCTCTTGAAATGAAGCTGAAAGCTCCAGTTGTTGTGCAAGACACATTTCTAAGAAAGGAGCTTCTTTCTGGAACAAGAGTGAGAGAGAGACAGATAAATTGACAGATATAGACACTTCCCCAGGAAAGACTAATGGGACAATTTGTTTCATGAGGATCTATTCTATTCCATGAGCACCACTTAGTCCATGAAGTGGATCACAGTAGAAAAATAATATTACAGTGAAAAAGCTGTCAAGCTATTTCTTTTGAAGACTTTCAAGAAAAAGAAAGTTTTGTTATTTATGCATGCAAGATGTGATTGCATTTACTTTATCAGCTGCTATGCAAAAAAATTTGTATTTGATTAATAAGTCACCTGCAATGAAAAAGACAGATTTTATGTGCATAACAATGTTCAAGTAAAGTATATCATTGGACTAATATAGATATATTGCAATTATTTTTGCTGATCACATCTCTTATATGAAAGGATGACCTTTCACCTTTGCTTTCCAGTGATGATACTCAGTTTAGCTGACCTATTTAATCAGTCAGTAGAAAGGAAAGGAGGACAGAAAATCTGATATACATTCACTTTACATTTGTAAACATTTACAAATAATTAAAGCTAACATTGTTTAACAGTACCACTCTATGACATTTTACGTAACCATAGACATATTTTCCACTGTCCCAGCAGAATATTTATTTATTTATTTATTCTCCATAAAAGTTGATCTATCCTGATCTTTTTCAGTGACAGGTATTGTTCACAATCGGGCACAAAGGGATTTTATTTATCTGACCAACTTTCATTATGTCTAGGTTTTGTGGTTTAACCTGGCAGGCAGGTAAACACCACACAGACACTCACTTATTCCCCCTGCAGTGGGATAGGGGAGAGAATTGGGAAAAAAATAAAAGTAAAATTTGTGGGTTGAGATAAAGACAGTTTAGTAGGACAGAAAAAGAAGAGATCATAATTATAATTATGGTGATGAAAATATACAAAAAAATTGATGCACAATGCAATTGCTCACCACCCACCAACTGATGACCCAGCCAGTCCCAGAGCAGCAGTCTCCAGCCAGCTAATTTATATCCTGAGCATGACATCATATGGTATGGAATACCCCTTTGGTCAGTTGGGGTCAGCTGTCCTGGCTGTGTCTCCTCTCAGCTTCTTGTGCATCCCTAGTTGGGTGCACTCATTGGTGGGGTGGTTTGAGATGTTGAAAAATCCTTGACTTAGTGTGAACACTGCTCAGCAACAACTAAAACCTTGGTGTGTTATCAACATTATTCTCATGCTAAATCCAACTCACAGCCCTGCACTAGCTACTAGGAAGAAAATTAACTCTCAGTTGAAACCAGGACAATCGGTATGATCACCTACTTCAATACCTTCTTTATGCTCCCTCTATAGGAGAGAATAGAAAAAGGAACATTAGGATGTAATTTATCTAATCTTAAAGTTAATGTTTAGAATTAATCAGATGAATACTCTAGAATGGCCCATTTTTCCTGCTCTGGGTATGAGGGGAGCCCACCACATCTAATTCAAATGAGGAAGTATGTGTTGTAGTTTCTGAACATAACATGGTGAATACCACAACAAGTGTCCCCAGGGATTAACATTCCCTTAGTGTCCCAGTCAGGACCTTAGGGTGTTTTGTATTGCCACTTCAAATTAATTTAAGGATTTTTGACACTTATAGATCCACAGAGATATAAAGTGCTATTTAATAAATAATACTGTCAAAAATGTGGCTGGTGTTCATCTAGCAGCACAAGGGAAATAAGTTCTTCATTTCTGTTTCAATATTCACTTGAATAGAATATGTGTATCCCATTATCTGCTTCTCTGTATCCCAATCAAATGTCATTCACAATGAAAGCATCTTGGATAGCGTTCAGCAAAAAAGTTCTGGTGAGTTGATTGAGCTAACATATTTCTTTGAAAAGGCCATAATTGAACAATACTCCTAAAAGAGGTTATTGATCATGCATTTTATGCATATTATTATTATCCTTTCCTTTCAAGACATAAAATCTATTATACAGTATACAGAATACATTTGACATTTAAAGGTTCAAACTGTTGTCTTTGGCAGAAATATAAATTAAGAATTAGTTGCAGAATGAGATAACGACCTTGGAAGATAATGAGTATAAAATAATTTTCATACAATTTACTGCTCTTGTTCAAATCTTATCAGCTCATTCTCAGTTTATCATGGGTTGCACAAGATGGACATAATGACTTGACAATTGTGAAATTGTGTGTCAAGACACTGCATGTATTTTGCTTTTAACTATATGAAATGACCTAATACATTCTGTGGCTTCCAAGACGAGCAGATCTCTAGACTCTGGTACATGCAGAAAAGTGCAGTCTCTCATTTCTCCACTGCCTCAAATCTATTCAAAAGCACTATCTTATCTTGCTGAAATGTCTGCTAGCTATTACAATTAAAATGATTCCATGGTGAAAATATTTAAAAGACTAGAGATCTCTGCACTTGGCATAGACCTGGAAGATGAGTTCAGACTCTCACTTTACTACAGCTCCCACATAATCACAGTGAATAAGTCAAATGCTGTCATATCCCTTAAAAGATACACAGGCACACTGCTTAGTCTTGGAAATGCTTAATGGTGGTAACATTATCAGCAAATTAGCATCTGCCAAAATAATTTCTGAGCCATTATTTAGCTAACAAGGTGGTCAGAGCCCAAGCTATGTCAAAGCTAAAATAACCCAAAGAGAGATTTTGGGACTGAAGAACAGACATCAGTCCCACAGCAAGACACAGTGCACACCAAATCTATGTACTTTATGTACTCTTGCTAAAGACGAAGTATTACAATCTGCAGAAGCAATTTCATGGAAAGAAAATTTGAAGGCAAAAAGAAATCTGGACAAGCATCAAACCAATATTGAGTCTGAGATAAGAGACAGCTTTCCCCAGCAGGTGCTGGGATGAGTAAGCAATCTGGCAAGACTGGTTCAAGGATCCTCAGAAAAAGTACTGCTTCCCCCCCCTCAAAGTTTTCACCCTCCCACACCAAGGAAAGGCTTTGAGAGGTTCCTAAGACACCCAAGAGTGACATGATCACAGGATGGTGGCTTTTTTTCCCGTTTTCCCCCTCCCACACCAAGGAAAGGCTTTGAGAGGTTCCTAAGACACCCAAGAGTGACATTGCCACAGCTGCCTCTAGAAGCAGCCAGCTGAACACTGAGCCCCACTCCACTCCTGCCTCTGTCAGCTGCCCAGTCACTGACAGATACCACAGCACTGCCAGATCCTGCCCCTTGGCATCCTTCCATTCTATCCCAAGTGGTTTCAAAAATTACCCTCACACTTACAAATTACTTACTGATATCACCCTATTGTGATATCACTTACCTTTGAAACAGCTCTTTAACTGTGTGAGAAAACGTATGTTGCTGTCCTCCCACCCCATCTGCACATACAAATCTGTTAATTGGCATGTAGCTGCATTTTAGTTTTTCACAAAAATCTGTCTGTGTGAATTCCATCTATTGATTATAGACGATAAGAGAAACAGCACATGACATAAAATTATATTGCACCGTTCTTAGAGTCTCCTTTGCCATGATCTTTCTTTTTCGTACAAGCCTTTATACTGAATGGTGTCCAGGATCCTTCCTAATTTGTAGACCCTATGAACAGAAGCAAGTCCATTCATCAGATTAGTTTTTCTAAGGAGATTTTTTCAAGAATTTTTTGTGTTCTTAGTATGAAAGCTGCCATTACCAAACTTATTATTAGGAAAAGCTTGCTGAAAGATGATTTATGAGGATCTCTATTTAATTGTAATATCTTATTACGTGTAGATGGCACTATCCTTTGTCTAGAGAGAAAACTGTAAAGCTAACTCTGGACAAGGGTCCTGCTTAATGAGCCTGGGCTCTTGATACTTTGCTGCGTATGATTTCACCATTAAATAAAGCAATAGTATAAATACGTATTTCTCTTTTAAGGGCAGGGAAAATAAATTACCATAGTAGATACGACTGGCTTAGCTTACTTGTTTCTTTGCTTTTGACTCAACAGGACTTTGAACTTCTTCTCACAGACATTTACAGGGGAAAGAGGAACTTCCAGATGGGCTACGGTTACCAGAAATGGGCAGGTGATTGTGCAGCAGAAGTAGAACTGGCTGGATTTACCTCTGCAGTTTCAGGAGCACTCTGAAAAATATCCTGATTTAACCTGGAGCATTTCCTAAAGGCTGTGACTGACAGGGAGATAGGTTACAGTTCCAGAAAAAGGCTTTTAATTCAACTGAGTGTTGATTGCATGGAGCAGCAGGTATGCGTGGGAAATGACATGGCAATTGCATAGAGAGTAATCTGGTGCCTGAACAGCTACGGCTGATGGTTATTCAGCACTTTGTGCCACAGCCTCCTTGTCTTCATCACCATCAGACTAGGGAGGGGGCAAAGTTGATTTTGCATTACCTGTCTGCCTCCTGCATCATAGCTCCAGCCCTGGCTCTCATCAGAGGAACCCGGGAACCTTAGTCTGTTCTGATTTATGTTCGTTAGCAACACCCCCCATGTGAACATTTCCCTGATGAAGGATAACTGGAAAACAGCAGGACTGGGCTGTACTCCAGCCTCTTCCCAGCATTCACTACAAGTTGGAGACCACGTTTGTGGCCACCCTGCCAGGTTTACACCCAGGGAGGAGTTCATAAAACTATAGTCTTCAGCTGAGGGGTGCTGTGATCAGCACAAATAGGGATACAGAGATTGCCGTATCAAATCAGGATAATGGACTGTCTAGCACAATATCCGGAGGCCAGTAGCAGATGTTTTGGAGAAAAATGCTTAAAAAGAATCAGTGGTAGGTAAATGTGGAATAATCTGCTATTAGAGAACGTTTTTCTAGTTTTTGTGGAAAATTAGATATTGCAAGTTATTTTGCATAATATGCACATCTGCTTACCTGTGATATTAATCTTGTTTTACAAACGTTAAGCTGAGGGAGATTAATAATGAAAACCAAATGAATAACAGAATATAGGCAAAGGGAAAAGACTGGCATACTTAGGACCAAATTATATATCAGACTTTAAAAATAATGATTTCAAAGGATGGGAAGAGAACTTGATGGAAAGATTTGTCAGTAACACTTAAAAGTTTAACATAGAGAAAAGGACCCCTGAGAACACATGAAAATTAAGACATTTCTCTAAGGTTTAGGGTAGCACCTGATTATGGAGAGGTTTGCAGTCTCCACTGTTTGGGGTGGGCTGCAGAAGCTTTTAGATGTATCAATATCGTAAAATGTTGACATGTTAAATTCAGCTCTAGTTTACAATGTGCCTTTGTTTCTCATGTTTATCTTATAGGGTAATTCATCACTGGTGACAGAACCACTGTGGATGCAGCACTGCAATATACCAAGTCTCAAATCCAATTCAAATAAGGCAGAAAGACTTCAATTCAGTGTGGTGACATCTGGAAACAGACACAAGTGAAGTGAAGGTAATACATTTTCCTGGTTACTAACTGGCATGTGCAAGATATTCCAATTTTTCTATGTACAAACTAATGCCATACACAGGCTACATTCAATTTTGTGAATAAAAGCCTAGGGAAGAATAGATTGGTCACAAATCTGGGAGCAGGACCACATTTCAGGCCTTAGAAAGCAATAAGAAAGTGCTCCATCTGCTTTATTCTCCATGTAGTATCGTTGTTCACCATGTATCTTCACAACTGACCCCCAGAAGATATAAACTCAAGGAAAAGCACTTGCCTCCTGCAGAAGTGGATTTTACCCCAACTTTTGGCTTCCCACAAACAACCCCCAGTCCTGTAGTCGCCTTGCCTACTGGATTCCCTTGCACATGGCAGTGAGGCCCTGTAAGATATGACCTTCATCATGCCATGCCACCCAGCACTTCACCTCCCCTGGGCTCTGCTAGCTGGCCTCTGTAATTTGGGACCTTCCAATTGCATTTGTATCATGGCCTGGACTATCAGTTGAATTCAGTTTGCATATAATTACTGCAGATGCGGGCATAGTACCCATCTCTCACCAGCTTTCCTCTGACAAGCTTGGCTAGCTATGCAAAGAAAACCCAGACGGATGGGATTTCAGCACAGAATACAAAACTTCTGAGGATCCAGCTGCACACTTGATGTTAACCCACACTGAAAAGTCTATCTGCACCTTGTCACTGCGTCTACCCACAAGAGTGGGATAAAGCAGATAGTCCCTGCTCAGACTATTTCTTGCTCGCTTACAGAAGTGTCTTTTTCTAAGCTTGTAAAGAAGACTTACATGGAGCAAATAGACAACAAACATTTTTTTTTTTGTCATTAACATTAATGGTTGCGACTCTGGGTTTGTAGAATCACTTTTCGAGGGGCTGTGCAGGCAATCTTGGCATGTCTGCTTATTATTTCACTGTTACACTCTAATTTAAAATTCTGGAATGGTTGGCCCTTTCAGCATCAGCCACAAATTAAACAATTGTCTCCTACATATGCCCCAATCACACAACACAATACCCTGGAGAAAAAGAAGCTTTCATTACTGACGCAGAGAAAAAAATACAGTTGTCACTAAATGATGTTCTATAAGCCATGTTTCTGCCTCAAGCAAATTTGAATGGGTAATTTTATGTGCCAGCAACAACAACAACAAACCCCCAAACTGATGCAAATTAACTACAAGGATGGGAACTGTACCCACAGTAATAATATTACAAATTACGTCCTCAGTTAGCTAATCTTTTTTGTTTGTTGCCATATAAGGAATTGGGTGGAACTGTATTTTTCTTAGCTCTTCTGGTACACTTTATTTATTTATTTGAAAAGAAAGTCTTTATGTCCTTAGTGTTCATTATTGCTTCTGTTCTCAGAGTAGGTTGGAATGGGATGCACTGTAAGAGAACTCACTGTTACTGTGTGTCTTTTGAATATAAAAATACTTTAGGTTACTGAAAATTCAGAAACCCAAGAGGAATAAAAGGGTTTCCTTTAGAGATATCAACATGACACCACATCATGGACAGATTGTATCATAATAAGCAAAAAAAAGTGTGGTTTTTAGTGTGTTAGATCTGTCCCATTATGCCTCACTGAGAGGAAAATTGTCTAATCTAGTTAAAACGTATGTTCCACATAAGATTTCTCTTCCCCTTCCCCACAAGAAAAATCCATCCAAGATGTCTGAAAAACTCTTTATCTTGCGTGTATATAAATTTTCTTGAGGCTACAAAAGCTGCCTTTTTTACACAGCACTAGAGCCCTGTCTGTGCTAAGGTGTGACTGAGCTGGTTGTTCACAGTGATCCTGCTGGTCAGCTCACAGAATCACAGAATCACAGAATGTCAGGGATTGGAAGGGACCTCAAAAGATCATCTAGTCCAATCCCCCTGCCGGAGCAGGATCACCTAGATGAGGTTACACAGGAACGCGTCCAGGAGGGTTTTGAATATCTCCAGAAAAGGAGACTCCACAACCTCCCTGGGCAGCCTGTTCCAGTGTCGTGTTACCCTCACTGAGAAGAAGTTTCTTCTCATATTTAAGTGGAACCTCCTGTGTTCCAGTTTGTACCCATTACCCTTTGTCTTATCATTGTTTGTCACCGAGAAGAGCCTGGCTCCATCTTCGTGACACTCCCCCTTTATATATTTATAAACATTAATGAGGTCTCCCCTTAGTCTCCTCTTCTGCAAGCTAAAGAGACCCAGCTCCCTCAGCCTTTCCTCATAAGGGAGATGCTCCACTCCCTTAATCATCTTTGTAGCCCTACGCTGGACTCTCTCCAGCAGTTCCCTGTCCTTCTTGAACTGAGGGGCCCAGAACTGGACACAATATTCCAGATGAGGTCTCACCAGGGCAGAGTAGAGGGGCAGGAGAACCTCTCTCGACCTACTAACCACCCCCCTTCTAATACACCCCAGGATGCCATTGGCCTTCTTGGCCACAAGGGCACATTGCTGGCTCATGGTCATCCTGCTGTCCACCAGGACCCCCAGGTCCCTTTCCCCTACACTGCTCTCTAATAGGTCATTCCCCAATTTATACTGGAACCTGGGGTTGTTCCTGCCCAGATGCAGGACTTTCCCTTGTTATATTTCATTAAATTTTTCCCCGCCCAACTCTCCAGCCTGTCCAGGTCTCGCTGGATGGCAGCACAGCCCTCTGGTGTGTCAGCCACTCCTCCCAGCTTGGTGTCGTCGGCAAATTTGCTGATAGTACACTCAACTCCCTCATCTAAGTCATTGATGAATATATTGAATAATACTGGCCCCAATACTGACCCTTGAGGCACTCCACTAGTTACAGGCCTCCAACCGGACTCTGCCCCGTGCTCCTGTGAAGCCAAACTTCTTGTTTCAAGTACATCCTTCCTAACATGTCAGAGCTGTGCTCAGAAACCCAGAGGACAATTTGTCTGTATAAAGTGACCTTTCTGATAGATAAATATTGTATTAGGTTCTCCTCTGCTGAAGTCTCTCACACGGGTTACGTTGACAGATCTATGTAGTTGCCATCTGGTACTTTGCTCTAAAGAATTGTGGCTACTACTTGACCCATATGTTTTCTACTTTTTCAACCAGAAAAAGAAACCCAATCCAAACAACTTTTGAAGCCTTTTTCAAGTTAGTAGACCTAAAAGAAAAATGATGATTAATGCTGTAAGGAGTTATCATATGTGCTTCACTGTTCCCATAGCAACCTGTTAGAGGACAAAGTGAAGGCTGTCAGCCAGAAAACCCTGTCCTTGGGCCCAGATGCTGCAAAATGTTGCTGACTGGACCCAGAAGGCTCTCAGAGGCAGAGCAGGCAGAAGAACATTCTCAGCATACACTAAAGAGCACTGTGGGAAATGTGATCTACTTCACAGGAAGGTTTTCACATACATAAGAAGAATGTCAGTGCTACTGGGCAAATAGCAGAAGCAGCAATAATTTCACAGGTATCTTTCTGAGGCCTTCAGAGGACTAAGGTTCAGTGCTGTATAGGCATTATGGGGAGGTAAATGCTAGAGCACGGATGTTGAAGGATGTTGATCCACTTAAGATCAAAAAGTTCATGGAACCCAAAATACTGGAGAATTTGGGCATCTAAAGTTGGTCACCAGGACTGACCAGCAGTTACCTACCTACAGGTTTCCAAAGGTATGGAACATCTGCAGAAAGAATTGTAGTGTATTCGTCATTCTTACCATTTTACAGCCTAAACATGTAGTTAGGTACAAACTCCAAGCAGCAAGGCTGGAGAAATCCACCTGTACATTTAAAACATGTATAATTGTTAATCTGTTAACCTGCAGAAGACACATCTATAGTCCATTTTGCTGAAAGCAAACTGACTTGAAGTTAATGAACTGAGCTTGCTGATAGGTGAAGCAACACTCTGGGTGGTGGCTTCATTTTGGTTTCCTTTCCTTTTTTTTTAATTGATCACTTAAATAAAATAAATATATCCAATTAAAATACATAAAACCCCGGTTGTTTATGAGGATAAATGGATTATCTTGCAGAATCATAGGCATATCTGCATTCCTTCTCTCTTGTTGTCTCTGGCACACACTTATTTATTCCTGAAGATATTTTCATTCGATATTGTTTTACTCCGTCTCATACAAAAATGTAATTGAGGGCACTGTTCAGAAACAGGTGTCTGAGTCCTTGTCACAAACAGGATGCAATGACCAGCAGCAGTGAAGCAGCAGGTGGTGGTAGGTCACACTGAGGTGGTTATAGAATTCTTAGCAATTTCTACTAAAAATGAAGTGTCACTGTGAGATTTTAGTTGACTTTTACCACATTAGTATGAGAAGTAAGAATGCATTAGATGGCCAAAAAAAAGAAAGATAAGTAAACTAAAATAAACATAAGAAATACAAAGAATGCATTAAAGAAAAAAAGGGCACAGATTGACATGAGAAATGGAAGAGACTGAACATGAAATAAACATTAAGACCACTCATAAATTTCACAGAAAATATGTTTAACTCTTCCTATTTGTAGAAGCTTAATATGTGGAGCAGCAATTTTTGGATACAAATGAACACATGAGCAATCCTGACTGGGTAGCTCTGGCCAGAATCTGAGCTGCAGGCCTTGAAACCTGCCAGCTTGGCCAGGGTCTGGGCAGCAGGCCTTGAAGCCTGCCAGCAGACCTTGGGGCCTGTTGATAGAACCACACAAAGGACAATGGACTATGTGTAGTAAAAGAAAAAGAACTTGGCAGTGGTGCAACAAGAAAGAAGATGCTGAAGAAGCAGCTAAGTGCTGAATCTGCGGTTCGTGGACAGTAATGTTTGACCAATCGGGACTTGTTGTTCAGTGCTTGGACAAAGCTATTGTACCAATCAGAGTTATGCTTTAGATACATGATCAGTGCTAAAACGTATATAACCAGCGAGCTTCGGGCTAATAAATTTGGCAATGCTTGGATTACGTTAGTCGGTGTGGATGTTCTCCATAGTGACCCCGCATTAATATTTTGGAATTTGTTTTGAAGTATTTTCACCTTTGAAGACAGTAAATTTTGTAGTATTACACAGCACAGAGTCATTATGGAAGATTAGTGAAAATAAAATTAACTCTAATAGTCTTTCTTCTTGTGAACTTCTCAGTTTGTCTTTCACTAACTTCCCACCTTAACAGTCTTGTTCAGCATCCAAACTACAGAGCTACTTAGCCCATGCTTGGAAACTCCTAACTCTAACTGAAGTTCTGGAAGATAACAATACAAAATAATTTCTAGTACAGCAGTCTCAGAACTGGATTTGCTCTCTTGCTTACTATGTGTTCAATGTAGATATTTTGATACAGGCTTTCAGAGCAAGACAGTATTTGTGTATAATACATATGACACTCTATCTAAATATGGTAAAAAATTCAGGCCTTTTTTAACAGTTTTACTCTAAGACTATAAATTTTAGTCAATAATCAAATATAATCATCATGTCTCAGCACACTACATTCTCTTCTACTCAAATTAAGTATGTTCCTTCATGATATGCCTAACATTGTGAGTAGTAACAATCTCTAATGTTGACAATCTGTACTTGAAATTTCTGCTCTAGTAATAAAAATGTGATATAAAACATATATTTTATCTTGGTGAAGCAATGGAGTAGAAAAGGTGTAACATCCAGTAGGACCATTATGGCTGGTTCATAAAAAATCCACCTCATATGAGAAACCTGACTGAGGATGACAACCGTTTGTGTCTTGGGAACAGTTTTGTGTCTGAAATAGGAATAGGTTTGCTGGGACCTTAATGTCACTGGAAATCCAACACAAATTTCTGGAAAAAACAAAGAACCTTTTTTTTTACATTATTGAAAATCCATATGTGAGGAAAGACTCTGTGGCATGATTTAAGAATCCTCACCGAAGATATTCTTGGTGACAGGCTGCTGCACTGAATTTTTCTGATTTAATTTATGGCTGATTTTGAAAATAAAGCTATGATATATATATATAATCATATATGATATATATTAGCAGTTATATATAACTATTGGACTAGGTTGGGGATTGGACTAGATGATCTTTTAAGGTCCCTTCCAATCCCTAACATTCTGTAATTTCAAGGTTGCCGAACTAGATTGCACTTTGCACTCCCTTCATATGTATAAGAGAAATTACATCAGATGAAAAAGAAATATGGTGAGCCTGAAGGGAAGGGGAACAAAAGCAGCTACATTCAGCAAATATATTCTGTTTCCCTGGTTCAACCACTGCTGGTTCAGCTGGTAACATCTGCATGAAAGATACAGAGATTTGGCTCCAGCATTCAAAGTAGTCACAGGATCAGCACCATTCCCCCCCAGAAAATCATGAAAGAAATTAAATTACGGTAAAAAGAGCAGGAGCTGGGAGTTAAAAGTGAGCAAGATTTCATTTTGTCAAATGTGTTCCTTTCCCCTCTGCCTTGGCTATGTGATACTGCTTAAAAACAAGGGCTTCCTGACATCTTCAGTGTGAAGTCACGCTGTCTACTGCAGATCACAGGTTGGACTTGAGCAAAAAGAAAATCCAATATGAGCTTTTTTTTTTTAATGGTACTAACAATCCAGGTAAGGGAAAAGCTCTATGCCTACCTTTTAATAACACTCCTTCCAGATATCAATAATGTATATTGATTTTTTTAGGCCAACAGTCTTGGAGGAATGTGTGAGGTGTCAGTTAAGCCACATCCACAAATGTTTTATCATCAGCTGCATTATGTGAAGGTGTATTACAGCACTCCTGCTGCTAGCTGCTGCTGTAGAAGCTGCCGTCTTTCTGCTGATAGGAACTGCTTTTCATTTAAAATATGGATCCACTTAAAATATCCTTGATGTGTCTGAGACCTTCTCACACATCAAGAATAAGTGCAAATTTGTCATCAGAGTAGACTGTACAAATTGTCACGACGAAGAGCAAAACCACTTCTATAGAACCTGCTCTTCATTGCCTCATCTCAGCTTTGCTTTCAGACGTTTATGCACTAGTCATCATCCCACCCCATTCTTCCCCTTTTATCTACAGCTGCCATTATGTTTGGCCCTTCCTTCTTTCTCTGAGACAAGCAACTTTCTCTCCATTTTCCTCTCTTCCGAAACTTCACTTCTGGATAGGTTTAATTGTTCACCTTTAACGTAATTTCCTCCTCCTCATTTCCTCCCTCATCATGAGCAGCTATGACAAAAGCAAAACAAAGTCACTGACAAGACACATTGAAAACTGAAAAGCTACGCTCGTGGTTGCCATGTGCTGCATTATATTAATTCAACCTGGAAAAGTGTATTTTTAAAGGCACACCGGTGATAGCTGGCCCGTCCTCAGTAACCTTTGCTAGTGGGTTATGTTTGAAACTTGTCATCCACTTATTGCTATGGCAATGAATATTCCTCTTTCAAAAGTAGTATATTATTAATAGCAGATACATGCAAGTAGCTGCTTCTCTGCCTCCTCAAATTGCTCTCTAAAATGTCACTCATGACTTGCCTGAAGTGTCACCGCTATTGCAATACTTAATGGCATTGTGATATTTTTTGGCACCTGTATAGCAAGACTCAAATGGAAATGCTCATGAGTAATTTGAATAAATCATAGGCCTTTCCTTGATGTTTTGATTTAGTTTCGCTGGTTCTATCTGTTGCATAAAAATTCAGCGTTATAAGGTAGAGAAATTATCACCGTGCAAAAGTTTTTGCAGGCATATTGCAGAACATCTTACTGTTCGTATATTATCCCAGGAAGCAGACTTTTGTATGTAGACAGTACAAAAATGGTGGGATGCTCATGCTACCAATGCCTCACTGTAAGGGCAACACAAGTCCTATGCCTGTCTACACACAGCCCTGTGCTCTGCTGCACTACACCAGCCCTGCTTCTGCTTCTGCCTCTCTCTTCCCAAAGCAGGGTCTGCTAATAACACTCCCTGTATGACTGCTGTTCTCCACAGCCACACGATGGGTTTAAAGTGAGCTGTGATCCCTCCCTTCTCTGAAAGTAGGACTCCTTCTCTCCAGGTGCCAGGGGAAAAAAGGGGCTACAACCAGGTGTGAGTGGTGAGGGACAGGGTTATCCCCATACATCCCATAGGCAGGGTGTAGGAAGTCCTGAACTTCAGAGGACTGAGGAGAAGGTTGCCGCCTTGTACTGCAGTTCCTGATGCCCTGAGATTCTCCAGATCAGCTTTCAGCTGACACAAAAAATTCAAATCTCTGGATGGAAGAATGAAGGTTGACAACCCTCATTTACTGTCTACTAATTACTGCCATCAGCTCAGTGAGGTAAGATGCAGTTTCATCAGTGTCTCAGTACCCCTTTGTCTTCAAGGTTTCTCACTGGGATGTCTCCCAGAAATTAGACCTATAGATATTTTAGACACATAACACAGCAAATAAAAGGGAATAGCAATAATAAAAAGTTACAACAAACTCACTGAATTTGCTACAATATTCCGCTCTGGGGGATTGTAAGGCTTGCACTCCAGGATTGTAATTACAGTCAGCAGTGACCCTCCATGACATGTTATTCTATTTTGTTGAGTTCTACCATCAAAATAGCCATGCAGACCTAGGGAAGAATTGCATCAGTGTTAGCAAATAGTCTTACTGTGAAACTGTTTCATTGGAAAACAGTCAAATTGCACCGTGTTTGTAATGCATTAATGAAAATATCTTAACAGGCTTGAGAGCTGGACCCATGTCAACCTCATGAAGTTCAACAAGACCAAGTGCAAGGTCCTGCATGTTGGTCAGCACAATCCCAAGCACAAATACAGGCTGGGCAGAGTATGGATTGAGAGCAATCCTGAGGGTAAAGGCTTGTGGGTGCTGGATGAAGAAAAGCTCAACATGAGCCAGCAATGTGCAAGTGCAGGCCAGAAAACCAACCATATCCTGGGCTGCATCAAAAGAAGTGTGGCCAGCAGGTCAAGAAAGATGTTTGTCCCCCTCAACTCCGCTCTTGTGAGACTCCATCTGGAGTACTGCATCCAGCTCTGGAGATTAGATGAGGGATAATGGGTTCAAACTGGAAGATGGTAGATTTAGGTTAGAAATCAGGAAGCTCTTCACTGGGAGGGTGATGAGACACTGGAAGAGGTTGCCCAGGGAAGTTAGGGATGCTCCAACACTGGAAGTGTTTAAGACCAGGCTGGCTGGGGCTTGGAGCAACCTGGTCTAGCAGGAGGTGTTCCTGTCCATGGCAGGGGGATTGGACCTAGATAATCTTTACAATCCCTTCCAACCCAAACCATTCTATGATTCTATGAAAAAAAATGTTATGATGTTATTAATGCTTTAAAATTTCTGCATAAAAATGATCAAGTAATATAAAGTATCATGCCATAGATTATGAAAAGTTCTCTTTTGTACACACCAATCTCTCAGAAATAACTATAGTTCTGAAAATGATAGAGTAGCACTTGTTCTAGGCTCTCCTCAGGATTTTCCTCAGGCAGTTGTTTTCTCTATTATCAGTTCTATAGTTGATTTCCTGTGTTTTTCCTTCACTTTCAAGTTCAGTTTAGACTCAAAACAACCTTGTTGATTTGCACGGATAATATCACAAAGGCTTGCGCAGCGTTAAAGGAGAAGCCACTGCCCAAACGTTCACACACACACCACCCAAGACTTTAGCTGACAGGACTGAAGTCCCTTCACTGCAAGAAGCTCCAGTCAGCCAACAGGTGACTCCAGATGACTCCCCTTCCAACATGATGTACACTAGATGAATTTGTTGAGTGGTACAGCAGTAGAGAACAGCTTGAGGTAGGTGTCTCCAGAGATGGACCCTGAACAAAGAAATCTGGGCAATTATAGCCTGGCAATCTAAGTTTCCCTCTCTTACATGACTGTTTGTTCCAATAGTAATATTTGGGTCTGGGGTCTTCTTGTTCCTCATTAGACCCTTTCTCTGTCTCCCAGTGGGCTGTTTCTTTTCTTATCTCAAGGATGCAGCTGGATGTGGCTATTTTATCTTTCTGGTTTGCACTGGTTTTGGGGCCTTCCTCATGTAACTAAGTAAAAGTTTAGCATAAGTTCAGCAATATCTAGGTGAAAGTTCTCAGCTTGCAGCCCAAGGCTTTAGCAAGGTTTTCTGTTAATGCTGTACAATGGATTCCATTTGAGCGAGGAAGTGACGGCTACAACAGTCCTCCCTTGGTTTTCATCAAACATTCCTGCTTAATATGTTAGACAAAGGCCAGACAAAGTTCGTGAAATCTTTCAAGACGAACAATTAACCTTTATGTTATTATATTTAAGATAATTATAAGTAGCAAACACAATAAAGCTAAGCATAATACTATTATCATGGGATGCAACATGTGGTTATAATTCCAGTGGCTATGGGTATCCATCCAAAAAGGGATTCCCACCAACTGTGGTTGCTGTCCATTTTTACCCTTTCAAGGATGTGGTGGATTTCCTCTGCATCATGGTGGATGGTGACCAAGGGGTTTTGTTCATTTCCTTTTACTTTGTTTAATACCTGTTTCAATTCTTTATGGTACAGCAATTTTTTTTACCACTGTCAGATTAATCCCAATGGAAGTGGGACAAGTCTTGATATAAAAAATAATCTGATTGTAGTAATTGAGGGGATGTAATGGGAGCTTAATAATGAAGTCACATCCCATAATCACAGTAAAGTTACAAGTATTTGAATAATCATCTGTACACACAAAATGATTATCTGCAAGTTTAAAATTATAGAGTTCTTCTTCAGACACTTCCTTTTTCAATATATACAAGTTTAGTTTCTATGGTGTTATTGGGATGTATTTCAAACTGACAGACATTTCACTCTGAGTCTAAACATACCTCTTGAGCTTCAATGGTATTGCTTGCACAGATAAACCCGTGTTGTTCTCATATTTTACATGCATCTACATCAATTGTTTGCCATTTTCTTTTTGATGAACCCACATTCTGTGTTCTATGGGTAAAGTACAACTCCTCCATGATTCAACCTTAATGCTAGGATGTAATACATAGGAAGTAGTGATGCATCATATACTGTTAAAATGAAAGCTGTGGCTTTTTAGTTGACAGGGTCGTAAGTGAAATTAGCTAAATACCACCAAGATTGATTTTCTTTTTCAAATTCTGTTGCATTATGCCAAATTACTTTTCAAATCTTGGTGGTTAAAATGCCTTCTCGACCTTCTCTTACAATTGCTGCTACTGTGGGCTGTATCCATAATTGTGCCTATATACAACTAAGAGCTAATGAGATACTGTTTTGGACTATTCTGCGTCTATGTACAACCAATTGGTGGTCTTTTTTGTTAATTCTCTCTCATTGGGGCATTATACCAGACAAAAGCCATTGATGAGTCCCTAATGCTAATAGAGAGGATCCTAAGGCATGTTCCAGTTTGTCCAACTTGCTAGATATTGCGCTGACTTTTTTTGCAAGTACTTCAGCATCTATACCATTAAGTATCCCAAGTCCTACTCCTCATCCTGAGAGGACACTAGTCATAATTCTTTTTGTTTGCTTGACAGGGAACAGAGTTCATCCATGTAACCAAGCTAGTCACCCTGTGAAGGACATACTCATGAACATTGCCCAGGTCAGTTTAATGGAGGAAACATTTATCTACATTAACATCTCTACTCATTTTAATAATCACAAGGGAATAAATAATACTTGTTACTGACCCACAATTTTGATAGTATATGGCCCAGTTTCAGATATTTGTGGGGTCAGTTTCTCCATTCTCAAGGAATCTAAAGTTGGTCATGCAGTAGTTGAGGAGACAGTTATCAATACTAGCGTAGTATTTTCCAGAATTTACATTGACAAGCATCTTGTTAACATTTAATCTAGGATTCTCCACACATGATACCTGGAATCTAGAGTTAAACAACAGATGTTTTTATTAAAATGTTGTGACTTTTTTTTTTTTCCCCAAAGTCATTTCTACCAGCATTAAATTCTGAGCTGTATCTGTTTCAAAAATGGGAGACATCCCTACCATGGAACTAGATGATCTTTGAGGTCCCTTTCAATACAAACCATTCTGTGATTCTATGCCCAAGGAAATGCCCAAGATGTAATGGTATATATCTTATTTTACATTAAAGTGTTTAGAGAGTTTCAGTAAAAGATATAATCTCATTTTTTTCCAGCAATAGTGTATGAAGATCTGAAAATAGTGACTCACAAAAAGATAAAAGAGAAACTTAAGAAATTATAACCCAAAATAACATGTAGTAGGCAGTATTAAGTAAGACCCAGCAGGCTAGCTGAATCATTGCAATACAGCTGAGCTACTGAAAGCCCTGGGGAAAAAAAATAAATAACTTGCTTCACCATATTTTGGATGGAGATAGAAGATGATGCTCCAACACTGCTTAAGAGCAACTCCTTTCTATCTAGGCCTACCACCTAGGCCTGTCTTTTGTAATCTAGATGGAGGAGCAAGAAATTTCAGTAATTAAATAAAAGGTCAGAAGTATTTGACTGTAGGAATCCTTGCCAACTATAGCTTGTTACAGCTTATAATGAAGTACTAGACAATACGAAATCATTATGTCCAAATCATATCAAAACATGGGGGTCTGCAAGCAGGCAGATCTGAATGAATTCTGAGCCAGCAAGAGGAGGGGGCTGGAGACACATCCCACCAAATAGGAAATTACTGATGGCTATAGACATGCAGGAACATCCTGGGTAGACATCTTCTGTTCCTTCATTTTTTTTAGAATTAGGTCATGGAAAGGTCCTTATTTTCAGACCTCCTTTAACCATGCCTAAGATTTCTGTGTTGTGACGTTTCGAATTGCAACATATACTTCTTTTCTCTAAAGGTCAAGTTGTGAGACAGGGCTCAGTGCATTTAGCAATCAGCCTTTCTATTAGACTACCTCTTATGCAAACATTTTAAATGTTTGTCTGAACATTAACTGTAGTGATCAATGGGAAAGAGTATGTTTGCATCATCAGAGGGAGCACATCAGGAGCTGTTGGATAAGTGATTCAGAAATAATTAGCAGCACATTGATCAGAGGGGTAGACTGCACTTAGTTAAGAGCATCTCTTAAAACATGGCATTATTTATGATTCCAAGAAAGCAGTGAGATCCTTAAAGGACCCTTTTACGCCATAAAGAAAGTTCAGAGTCAAATCTTACAGTCACTATGGTGGTAATTCAAAACCACCACCATTGGTATAAGTCTTAGCTGTCTACAGAAGAAAATAAAACTTGAAGTGTTTGTAGTTTACCAGTGACTCAACCAACCTGTGACCTGCACCTTTCCCTCAAGGACACCTCATATATCAGCAGGACTTCAGCTGGGATGGATTGGTTTGGAGGCTGGGTCAGGATGTTACCAAGCACGTACAGAATTCAGTTTATACTTTTCAGACTACCATATCATCACTGACTTTATCTAGCTAACTAAACGGAAATGCAGAAGAAAATAATATACTCTTGGGACAGCATTTTCTTTGGTTTCTGGGAAATGAGAAAGATGCTAATATACTTGTGTAGATCACAAGTGCTGAATACAGGTGATAATTCTTGTCACCTGCCAGGGAAAGTATTACAGAAAGTGGAGCTTGGAGAAAGAGGTTCTGTCTCTGTTTCTCTGCATCAAACTCCTTAGATGAGAATAGCAAATTTCCAATAGTTCATGAGGAAATAAAAGTTAGAGCAAAAACAGGGCTTCAGTCCAAACTCTAATTTAATATGGCTGAGCTTTGGAAAGCTTTGATCTGAACACTCACTCATAGCATCTTTCTCATAACCATCTTCCCCATTTTATCTTCATTATATTTTGTTCTAGAAAATAATATAACTGGCATCTGACACTGCAGTATTTTCAAACTGAAGAATACAATTGATATAAGAAACATCTGCTCTGAAATCTGTGATGAGAATACTACGTGCCAATAAATCTAATGAAAAGTACAAGGCAACTGCTAAGCCTGATAACACATTACCTGACTGGCTGATCTTTGCATAAACACCCACCCATGCAAACAAAACATCACAGCTGGGCCAAAGCCTTTGAAGGGAACTGTGGAAGGAAAAATTAAGTAAATATCACAAACAGCTGCATACCCACACCAAGCAGCTATTAGTCAACCAACATGTCAACAGTCAACCTTCAACAAGTAATGAACACTGTCTACATGCAAAAATGAGATTGCAGCTCTACAAAGCGACACATTTTTCTTTATACCTATGAATTATCTAACGTAATCTTGCAAGCTGAAAAACCTTAAAGAAATAGTAATAGAGCAAAATCAATTCAGATAAACAATTGACAGCAAAAGCCTCCATCCGAGTATTAAGTCCTTTTTCTCAGTTTTCCATAAGATTGTTAATAGTTTATTGTGACTTTTTTCCTCTAGAGGCATCCCTCACTTCTTGGTTTTGACTAAGAGAGAAGTCTCAAAATATTATCTTTAAGCAACCAACCACCAAGATTCTTCCCACTCTACACAGGTTTTAAACAGAAGAGCAATGGAGAGATTCAAATTTGTAGACACAATTAAATAAAAAGAAAGGGACTTGGACCTTTTCTTCACAGAGCTTTGATTAAATTGAGACAAAAATATTTCCTTCTGTGTCATGTTCAGCCTTTCAGAAAGTGAATAGTAAGGAGAATTTAAATGCTGTAACTTTTTATAGTCAAAATTACATATTAAAGAATTATATGATAGGGTTGTACAAATATTCTGGAAGTTTATCAGCAAACCTATTGCATTCATCAGAATAATCCACTGTGTGTATCTGTGGATATTTATACACATATATATATACATGAACAGTGTAGTGTTACATTGAGCTTTATTAACAGAATATCTGGCTCTCCTGTTCTTTTCATCTTATCCTTAGCATTTAGAAGATTCATCAGGTTTCTGGTTTTCCTTAGTTCCAAAATTGCTACACCCTTCAGTGCTCCTGATTCTTAAATTTTTGTTCCACACCTTCCTTTCTGCCTTGATAGGGTTAATGAACAGTCCATAGATCAGAGTCTGTACTGGAGACTGATTACAACTGAAGTTATGAAATCAAGATCATGACTTTACAATATGACGTTGATAACTGTCTATAGCTGATTTATAGTTCATTATAATAAACAAACAAACAAACAAACAAACTTTTAGGACATCATTTGTTTTGTGATTTCTTTGGCAGGATTTGACTGGCTATTTCTTATTTTAATAAATGCTACTTAGAATACTAAAATATTTGAAGCATAATAATCTTTTTTTTGCATTTCCATTTAGCTAAATAAAATCAGTGATGACATGGTAGTCTGAAAAGTATAAACTGAATTACATATGTGCTTGGTTACAACAAAGTAATATTATGTGTTACATATTAAATTTTATGAAAACACACTACATTGCATGTTATAAAGAGAGCTTAAAGTTGATAGGTATCTGCTTCACGACTCCATTTGATTCCTTCAATTTCAGAAGCAGATGGTCAACAGTGATAGCATTAAAAATTATCTATCTCCTTTATTCTAATAAGACATGACCACATACATATGGGTTAAAGTCCAATAAATTGTATGCCTGATAAACTGAAGATTTGTCTTTATGTTCCCAAAGAATTCAGAACTGATGAGGGATGGATATAGCTCACATGAACAGGAATTCCTAATATGCAGTTCATTATCTTTACTATTTCCCCAAATTGCATGCAGAGAGTTTCACTCTTCATCTTCAATATCTTCATAGAATTTTCCCACATTACTTCTATGAACTGTTTTCTCTTCCCACGATAGTTACATCCCACTAGAACAGTCAAACCACTACCCTCAAGAGTGCATCTTGAGACAAAGTTGTGTAGGATAGTTGATATAATGCTGTACTCTGCCAGATTTCTTCCTGCTTTATTTATACCTGAGTTACTCAAAGACATATACAGATTTCTTACCATTCAGTTGCTTACTACAATAACTTCAAATAATATTTAAGATTACCCCTTTTGTGAAATCAAGTAGCTGTTTAAAAACAGACTAAAATTTCCTCACAGTCTCTACTATCTGTTGAATGAAATCAAACCTATTGTTCTTGTGAGGTTTGTTTATGCTTCAGAGAACTCTTCTTAATTGTAAAAATATATCATAGGTGATAACATTAGATGTTCTAATTTTTACAGCCACAAGTTATAGGCTACTTTGTTGCCTATGAATTGCAGTGCTCATTTTACAACATCCATAATTATGGTATATTTTATAAATGAATTCTTTAATAATGCAGTTTTTGCACATTTCTACTTCTAATATTTGTTTTCTTTATGCTTCCCTGGTGTATCACTTGTGGGGATGATAATATTGATTGACATAATAATTTATTAATATATTATATAGTATATGTCATTGTGAAAATCAATATTTAACTTCAAGGAAAATTATGACCTCAGTTAGCATAGCAGATTATGTTTAAAAATATCAATAAGGCTTAATTAGTTATCAGGCTTGAAAATACTGAACTGAAATCTAATTTTGTTACATTATTCTTTTTACCTCTGTGAAAATAACAAGTGTCATAAGTCAAATACTGGATCTCAATATATACATTTATACTGATGTCAGAATGGGGAAAGATAGAAACAATGAAGTGTAATAGAATGACCTAGAGAAGACTGATATTGATTAAATTAATCTCAGCCTCCTTTATGCTTTTCATATGTTCTATGAGTCCTTTACTCTATGGAGTAGTGCTTCATAGGAAGCCTCATCCACTCAGACTGACAGAAATCAAGTGAATAAAGTAGCTCCATCTTTCTTTCTTTCGTTGCTTTCAGATGCAGCATAAAGGGCAATTTGGACTTCTTCCAGTTGTCATCTTGCTTCTTGGAGAAATTAGCATCTAGGGAAATTTAAGCTTCATTCTTCTAATCAGTGCTGGGGTTTTGTTTCTCTCTTTTCATTTCTGGTAGCACACTGTGCGTTGACAGTGGAGTTTACAATCTTCATCAGTTAGGATTAAACTTAGTCTACTTAGGCTAGACTGGGCACAGCTGCCACCCGGGTCATGTCCTTAAACTTATTATGCAAACAGTTAAAAGCAAGGCCATGTCCAGTGACCTCATGTGAGTATGTCTCCAAGAGACCCAGCATGGGGAGGGGACTTTTCGTCATACGATGTCACCATCATCACAGGGAAACACCGAGGTGTTACTGACACTATGGCTGTGTCCTCCCCCAAGTCTTGAAAGGGTCTCTGCCAAGCACTGACTGATTGCAACTCCCCATTGAGACCAGTTATGACAGTGTTTCAGCCATTTCATTCTGCTATACAACTTAATGCAGAACAGACTGAAAACTGAGATCACAGAGTAGTTTAAATAGATGGCAGCTCTCTGTTAAAAGGCAGAAATATTGAGAAATGTTCCTAAATCTCATTTGTCTTAGGTAACATTTTCTTTTACATAAATGGTCTTATGGGGCCAGACTTACTATTCTGGATATTGTAGGGAAGTAGGAAATACTCATGAAAGCATGATAGTTACACAAATAACTCCATGAGTGGATAAAAAAGAGTGATAAAAGAGGATACTTGCTTATTTGGCATTAATTAATAGTTTATCAGTGTCAGATCTGATATTCTTTTATTGATATTCTCTATAAATTTTTTTCTTCCACAGTTTGAATATTGATGTTGAAAGAAGTTAATGTACCTTGAATTTTCTAGCAAATTGCTAGTTTGTTTTTTTGCTATATGCCCATAAAAACTCTGATTAAAATCTATACAGTTGTTCATGGTCCACAGCATATACATCAGAGTTCTCATAAGCACAATAACTCATTTACAGTTTCATACACCTAACAATGAATGTACAAGAAAAGAAGTCTGATGTAGAACATTTAACACTAGAAAGCAGAAAGTATAATTTTTTTTTAATCAATTTACATTCTTGCAAGATTTAATAAGGAAATTACAATTGTCTTCTTGCGTTCAGCACAACATTCTCCCACCAAAAGTTATGACTTGATAGAAAATACTGGTTTTGTGCACAATCAGTATCTTAGCTTTGGAAGAAGGTAATCTACTCTTCATTTACTCTAGCAGAGAGAATAGTAAAAGACATATCAGTTTTAAAACATTACAGAAAAAATTCCATTGGCAGCAGTTACTGGCTCCAAAAACAAGGACTGGCATGGAAATTAATTTTCTTCTTTCTGTTTCAACTATAAGGAAAAGAAATCATTATGTTTACATTTTAATTGCTTCTCTTTAAAAATTTTTTCAAGAAACGTGAACAATCAATTAAACTAAAAAAATCTCCAGCTGTCGTCTGCAGTTACACACAACACCACTATCTACATAAACAATTACGGTTCTATTCTGGCATTTACAGCTTGTCACATGATATGTATGGCTAAATGTAGTCGGATACTTCCAAATATTCTGTAAGAAGAATGTAAGATAGAGATACAAAAAATTAATTTATGCATACAGATGTAGTGGGTTGACTGTGGCTGGATACCAGGTGCCCACCAAGTTGCTCTACTGCTCCCCTCCTCAGCAGAACGGGGAGGGGGGAGAAAATAAGATTAAAAAAAATTCATGGGTCAAGTTAGAGGCAGTTTAATAAAGTAAAAATAAAGGTCATGAGCAGAAGCAAAGGAAAACAAAAGATGCTTTCTACTTCCCACTGGCAGGTGAGGTACAGCCACTTCCCAGGAATCATAGAATCATGGAATCATTACGGTTGGAAAGGACCTCTAGGATCATCAAGTCCAACCTTCATCCCAACATCTCCCTGACCACAAGACCATGGCCTCAAGTGCTACATCTGCTTGTTTTTTGAACACCTCCGGGGATGGTGACTCCACTACCTCCCTGGGCAGCCTGTTCCAGTGCCTGACCAAAGGACTTCAGTACATGCAGTGGTTGCTCCAGAACACAACCCTTGTCATAACGAATACCTCCCCTCCTCTTTTCTCTTAGCATGACATCATATGCCACAGAATATCCCTTTGGTCAGTTTGGGTCAGCTGTCCTGTCTGTGTCCCCACCCCAGGATCTTGCCCACCCACAGCCTACTGGTGAGGGAATGCTGGAGAGACAGCCTTGGTGCTGTGTGGGCACTGCTCAGCTGTAGCCAGAACACTGCTGTGTTATCAACACCTTTCTAGCTCCCAGTACAAAACACAGCACTATGAAGGCTGCTATAGGGAAAACTAACTCCATCTCAGCCAGACCCAACACAATAGATTAATGACTAAAAGTTCTGGCATTTTCCATATGTGCAGATTGTAAGATTTCCCCACAACAATGCATTTGGGAAAAAAGAAAAGCAGTGAACTAAATGTTGAAAGCTAAGAGTGATTTTCACAAAAAGGTAAAGGAGTAAAGAAATGGTTAAAGAGTTAATAAAAAAAGGAGGAGAAAAGGGAAGGAGAAATATACTTATCAATTCTGAATTACTTTTATCTAAATTAATATACCTTATTTAAAAATACCCTTTACAGAGTTAAGGAAAGTACTTTAAACACCAAGTTATCTGTAGGATAAGGTTGGTACTCACTGAGTGAGAGAAGAGAGAAATCCCACTGGAAATGTGACCAGCTTCTCTCTTTTACTACTACCAACACCAGCCAGTTCCAAAGGGAAAGAAAAAAATCCCACTTTATATTTTTTTTATATCTGAGTAAGCTCCTAGTGACTTGACATATTATAAGAAAAACATGATCTGTCTCTTTTTAACTCCCATTTATGAACTAAAATGATCATGTTTTTGCTGCTACAATGACAAAAAAATTAATCATGCTGTACTACTTCTGATATAAATGACTCTCACTTAGATAATTCTGCAAGAAACTATTTTTTATTGTATTTTACTGAAACAGTTCAACAATTTTCTCTTACTGAATGAACATTACTCATAATTCAGGATCAAAAAACATGTCCAGACGAAATGGACTCAATCACATTGTTAGGAAGAAAAAACTTAGATGCCAAATGAGCACATGAACAATGTTTGACTCAGGACCTGCTATAACAAAATCCTCTACAATCTGAGCTACCAAATTAACATCTATAGCAAAGATCTTGGCTTACACTTCTTTCAAGGCATAAAGAGCAATATCAGATGCCAGCTAAACAGTAATATGCATCCCCACTCTGACACTCTTGTATCATAAGTTTGAAATAAGTTGAATTTGAAGCAAAATCTTCTTTATACTAATTCCTTAGAGTTTAACTAAGGATCTTTAAAATAAAATGTAGGCATCTCTACATTTGGATCCAAATACACTTGTGTAGAAACAGATCTTTGAGACCAGATGTCAGGTGGGTTACACGTATTTATCCACACAAATGTAAGTACTAGTGAAGATTTTTCAGGCTTGAAAAGAGATAGCTTTTAAAAATTTTATACAAAATGCTATAATCAGATGTTTAGCTCTGCCTACAGTATTTAATGTTGCTGAAGTGTTTTCATTATTTTGTTAAGAATTTTCTCATGCTTCATCCTCCATCCACCAACCTCAGTATCTGTGCTCAGAAAGTATCTCTGGCAAGTTTTAACACAGCCATCTCAGGCATTTCAGTGAGAGGGGACCTAGCATCAAAATAATATTGTCATTATAAAAAATTATACTAATTATTGAAATGCTCAAATATCTTGAAGGAATGAGTCAGAAAATTTAAATCTTAGAGAAGAATAGCCCTCTGCCATGGAAAATACTATTCAATATTCCACAAAGCAGTGAGTTGTCAGAGGCCCTCTGAAAATCCTCCTTTCTGCATGCAAATTCTATCATCATCAAGAGAATTTCAAAGCATTGTTTTAAAGATGGAGGAGAAATATATTCCGTCCAGAATACCATACCACAAGAGGAACAACAGAGATTAAGTGCATAGTGCTGGAACAAACACATATTCTATGTAAACTGTTAGGGATGCATGCACAGCAAATGGATCATCGTTTTTGAAATGTCATCTCTCTGTTAGACCTTTGACACAACGTACTGGAGATTCAAACACATCTGGACATTGTCAGGTGGAGAAGGAACAGTAAAGGAGAAGGGTGATGCTCCAACACATGAAATCACATACAAAGTAAGTCTTTTAAGAGAATGTGAGAAATGTAAACTGAAGCATTTTCTTTCCTATCATCAGGACAATGCAGCAGATTTGACATACTATGGTTTGGGTTTTTTTTACTCTACTGATTCATATTTTGGTTTGTACTTCCAAATATTTCAATTACAAGCCAGATACTGGATGTTACTGTGAGGGGTATGTACCTCCCTCCAAAAAAATTCTCTGGTTTGATCTAAGCTGATTAATTTATTTACTGCGGAGGCCACAAGTTTATTTAAGTTTTACATGTTAGATCTTTCCTGGACATATTTAAATTCACTTCCAGAGTTATTACTTGGGCATTAAGTGCCAATCTTCCAAAATAACACTTATTCTGTAAAATAGCACAAAAATGTAGAGATGCAGTATTCCAAATGTGTATGTGAAAATAAGAAAGCACATGTTGGTTGTTCTCTTTAAAGCAATTTTATGTCATATTTTCTAAATGTTAATATTAGATATAATGCTTGGAAATAACAAGCCTATTATTTCCACTGTTTACTTTCTGGGAAACATCAGTTTGCTTCCTTCTGGCTCCTGACTGAAAGAACACTATTTCTTTTAGATCCTGAGCTGAACCTGCAGGGGCATTGCTAGCAGGGATAAAGGTGTGATCATTGCACTCTAATTAGTGCTTGTCAGGACATACGTGGACTACTGTGTCCAGTTCTGGTCCCCACAATTCAGAAAAAACATGGACTTATGGGAGAGGGTCCAAAGGAGGACCATGAAGGTAATCTAAAGGCTGCAGAAACTACCTAATGAGCAAAGACTGGAAGAGTTCGGTCTTTTCATCTGAGAAGAGAGGGCTCAGGGGGGATCTCATCACAGCATTCCAG
Organism: Brachypteracias leptosomus; assembly: GCA_013401335.1. Classification (NCBI taxonomy): domain Eukaryota; kingdom Metazoa; phylum Chordata; class Aves; order Coraciiformes; family Brachypteraciidae; genus Brachypteracias; species Brachypteracias leptosomus. The sequence continues at coordinate 1,082,339 of VYZX01006990.1, forward strand.
TACTTAAAGGGCATCTACAAAGAGGATGGAGGCTTTCTCTTTCTAAGGAGCTACGCAGAGAAGATAAGTGCCAATGAATACAAGTTCCACTAGGAGAGGTTTCATGTTGACAAATGAAGAAATTTTTTTACAGTGAGTAAAATCATTCACTGGAACAACCTCCCCAGGGATGTGGGAGAGTCCTCATTGCTGAAGGTTTTCTAGATGTGCTAGATGATCCTAGCTTAAGGACTTTAATAAACCATCAGAAAAAATAACCTGGTTCATTTTGGTTTTGTTCATCCCATTTAATATGCCACTCGGTTTTGATACAGTAGAGTAGATATAGAGATGATTAGAGTAGAGATAATTATAGTAGAGGTAATGTAGATTATTGCATATGGAGATGGATCTCTTTCAGAGGGGATCTCCAGAGGTCTGAGGTGTGTAATCCACCAGGCTGCTAGTTAAGTTGGGAAATCACAAATACCCAGAAAGAGATGAGGGTTGGCCTACATATACATTGCAGAAATGAACTCTGCATATGAAAATCAGGAAAAGAGACAAAACACATATTGGATGCAGGTTCCCAGGTGCTGGCAGTGGGGTCTGCAGGGTGGCCTCTGTCAGGAGAGGTCAGGGCAGCCCCGAGTTGATTCCAGCTGGTTCCAACAAACCCACCACAGGGCACAGCTGAGAGGAGCTGGTGGTGTCTCTGAAAATGATTTCCCCAAGTACTTAAATATTTGTCTTCTTTGTTTCTCAATATCCAAATCAGTAATTAAATTTATTGGTAAGAAATTAAGTTAAACTCCCCAAGTTGAGTCTGTTTTGCCCACGACAATAGATAGAGCATAATTTTGTTTAAAGATTAGTTATTTAAATTATGTAGCCTGAAAAATAGAGTAGATCTGAATTTCATTTTTGCCTCTAATGGGAATTTGTCCTTAAACATGAGCAGCCTGGAACTGTCAAGTTCATTATTAATATCCTGCATTTTTATAGAGCTTTTCATACTGAAATATCCCAAAATATTTTATAAATTGCAGCCTACTTGTCATCCAGCTTCAGGCCATCTACAACATCTCCAGGAATAATAATTTTGGCAATGGAAATAACAGTCATACTTCATTTAACACAATTTTTTCAACTGCTTTTTGAAAAAAATCAAAAACCCACACTGCCTGTCTTTCAGGAACAAGAATTCATCACTGGAAAATTATCCCTAATATCTTCTCAAAAAGAATATTTTGTGGAGTCAGTACATCTAGAAGCAGTAACAGGAACTATTTAGGCTGTACTTCGTGTGTGTCTGCTATGAAAACAGCTGCAGCTCCCTATAGAGGAAGGAGCTTGTGCAGCAGCTGGGGCTCAGACACTGGATAATGGAAAGCTCTGACAGATGACCTGATACTGAGAAATGATTGAGGAGTCCATGACGACTTTCTCATCAGTGAGAACCCACCTCAGATGGTCCATGCACGCTGTGAGGGGTGGCCAGAAAAGAACCACTCCATGAAAACAATCTGGGGTCATTTTCCACCCAGACAAGCCATTAGAGTGGTGGGTTATTATCATCCTATAGTATACAATAGCTTATCACATAGATTACGGTCTTCTAAGCCAACAGGTGAACAGACAACACTGCTAACCTTCTGCTGAATGTTTTCTTCATCCACAAAACAGCCATGAACTCTTTTTTTTTCAAAAATTTCTGGCCTTCAGCCCAATGGGAGAAAAAGAACAAGATTTACCAGCTCTGGGAGAAACATAGTTTAGGCTAACATCTTTAGGATCAGATCTATCTCTCTCAGAAACTATCAATATTTCCATCTTTGGTTTATATTCATGTATGATACATATAGCGTATGATACAGTTTCTAATCACACGCTGTGATGCAAGGCAGAGCTTGGTACCTGGTTAAAATAAAGAAATATATAAACTTGATTTTCTTCCACTGAAACTGCATATGATAGAAAATGTTTTGAACTCTACACTGTTTCCTTCAGCATTTCAGAGGTGGTCATTGCTCTTACATACCTGCTAGAAGAAAAAACCATATTTTTAAACAAATTTTTAATACATCAGAATGAAGCCTTAGCAGCCTGTGACTAGGGAGTTAAGGAACATCACAGTACAAAAATTTCATTTTCAGTTTGGTTTAAAAAAGATCTAGTTTACTATACTGTTTAGTATAGGTCAAATAAAACAATGTATTCTGTTTCTTCTTGAGGTTCTCAACAAGTGAGGACCTAAGAGTAAAATTTTCAGGCAATGGTACATGCAAATTTCAACCTTTGCCTATAGAAAAAGGAAAAAAAAAACCAAGAGAGGATTTTAGACAGAAGATCATCTTTTTCCTTTTGGCACTCTTTCTCTATTTAAAAGCAGCAAAAAATGCAAAGCCACTGAATGAATAATTCATATTGAAGTTATCCTGGGCCAGATTTGCAGAAGCAGATTTTTCACTAACTTCGTGCTCTGAATGCAAATGTAAATATCCTGATGTGGAATATGTGCCTGTGCACACTCGTTCTACATTCAGTGGCTTCCAGAATATTCCCCCAGCTGTGCTACTTAAAATTGTACAACCTAATGATTAAAAACACAAACAGTGATGTGCAGTTCTATGCAAAAGATCATTACTTTCTGTTCCCTTCATCCTGTGTTCATTAGATACGGGATATTTACTACTTTTACTTCAGCATTTCTCTCACCTTGCTAAACAGTTTCTTGTCCTCAGTAGCTCTTCTAAAGTGCAACTGGCAAAGGAAGATGAAGAGACTGTGACTAATTGAGGAGATTTCTGGGAAAAGAAGAAAAAAATGTACCTTTTCTCTGTCTTAAGAGCGTAGATGCAGCCAGATGTCTCATTCATACCCAGATTTATTTATTATGTAACTGTTTCTCCTCCACAATAGTTCATGTTCGGTTCAGTTCTCAGGACTTTTCTAAAATGTTTATTACTAAGCTTATGACCATAACCTAGGAAGCTGCAGGAAAGGACTGCTTCTCACTTCAGTTTTGTTTCCCCAAAGTGCTTCCTACTGATGACTGATGGATACAGGTTACTGATTTTTTACCTCATATCTGATCCTGAGCTGTTTGTGGTTTTCAAAGAAATTATTAGCTTGTACATAGTACTGCAATAATTTAGACAAGTTAATGCATTCTGTCTGCTGTTTTCAAATTATTTGTCTCCATTATCTGTTGATATCCCTGTGTGGGAGGAAGGGAGAATGTTTGTCAAATACAAATCTTTGATTTACAAATCTTTTCATCTTTGATAACAGAATGTTGGAATTGTGAACTACTTTCAGTTAATAACATTCTTCCAAGCCCATTGACATCTATGTTAAAACCCTTTGGTTTTAGCTTTGCAGATATTTTCACCAGTGTTTCAGAGTACTCTGCTTGAGTAAGTATAATTATGACCATGCAAGCACAGCAAACAACAGCTATATTGGTCCTATACACCTTTCTAAGCAGTTGGCTGGCTTTCCCTGCTCACTATGCCAAAGCAGGATTGTTCCATAGGAGCTGGTGCTACTTCAGCTGCTATTAATTTTTAGTGGTTACACAGCATCAGTATTTTTACAATCTTTTTGCAAACAGATGGACTCAGAAGCAGCTCTTTACATAGGTGTCATACAGGTACCGGAATGGTCAATAGTTATGTCCAATATTAATTTACTCCAGGTTTCCTAGTTTTTTTCACAGTCTTTTTTTTCTCTACCTTGAATTGGTCAGTGACCTACTTCAGAATGAGACAACAGGACACAAAGCAAACTCATTCTCAAGTAAGGTATTTGATGTGGAACAGTCTGCTGCAGATCAGGGATGCCACTGGAAGGTGAAATTTGTGAAACAAGTCTATGAAAGTACACAGAATTAACTCACCAGAGAAGGTGGCTGCTAAACACCAAGTCATTAATTTTTTTTCCCCCAAAGATTTACAGCTAATAGTATTTGGGAGGGGTTAACTGGAGCAGCTAGAGGCAGAGGTTAGTTAAGCTGGCCTTCCAAATTCAGTTTAAAACAAGAGAAGACCAGAGGGTCTTAGGAAGAGTTGATCCATTTTAAAATATTTTTTACAAAGTAATTTAGCTCTGAAAGAGCTCAGAAAAGAGCAACTCAAACATTCAAAGTCTGCCAAAATCATGAAGTCTTACAGGGGAGAGTGATTGCTGGCATTAGAAATAAGTGTTTCCATCTACCTGTAATGATACAAAAGCTGCAGAAAGGAAAAAGTCCATAAAACCACAGCTGCTTCTGCAATGTATTCAGAAAGTCCTTTTAGATTCTTTAAAAGTAAAATCTGGCAACTGTCCTAGATTTTTACTTTTCACTCCTACTGAAAGATGATAGTTACCTTTCCTCATATTTTTATATACTTCAAGGTCTCCTTAATGCCCTGGAGTACTAAGTTAGAAAATCTCTCAAATCATCACTAATAAAATAGAAGTCAAATGTTTCAGAAAATAACCTTTGGTGGAATTTATTATATACATAAATTAAAGAAGGCTCCAAGAAATGACAGATGATGTTCCTTATGTTTCCCTCAGGTTACAAGGTGACGTATAAACCCGCACAGCACAGCAGCTGTTTGCAGTCATAAGCTTCTAACAGTAGTTTGTTTACGTACCATTCTTTTACTCACATCAGCATCAGTAAACATCTCCTAAATAGCTTAGCAGGTCAGATTTCAATCTGTTGTGATGTGGTAATTCTATTAGATCTTCATCTCTGCATTATTTCCTCTGTTCCTTTCACTATTGACATATTTTGTTTCTCCTACCAGTCAGTTTCATTTTCAAGAGCCATCCTTCCATGTGGCTAAGCTTTTCCAGTTTTCAGATGTGATTGTGAGCTCCTAGATTTATATCCTTAGACTATCATAAAAACTCACCTTCATCTAAGAATAATTAAAGTGTCCTTTGTCTCCTATGAATTATGACATACATAAACTATTTGTCTCTTATCTTTCACTCTTCAGACACTTCTTTCAACTTGCTAGTGACCTTGTATCGCGTTTGTGTGGCAAGGTTTTGGTAGCAGGGGGCCACACATGTAGCTTCTGTGGGAAGCTGCTAGAATCTTTCCCCATGTCCAACAGGGCCAACGCCAGCCAGCTCCAAGATGGACCCAACACTGGCCAAGGCTGAGCCTATCAGTGATGGTTGTAGCACCTCTCAGGTAACATATTTAAGAGGAAAAATAACTGCAAAGGAGCAATTGTAGCAATTGCAGGAGAGACAACTGAGAATATGTGAGAGAAACAACTCTGCAGACATCAAGGTCAGTGAAGAAGCAGGGGGAGGAGGTGCTCCAGGTACTGAAGCAGAGATACTCTTACAGTCTGTGATGAAGATCATGGTGAGGCAGCTTGTCCCCCTGCAGCCCATGGAGGTTAATGATGGAGCAGATATCCACCTGTAGCCCATGAATTACCCTGCGCTGCAGCAGGTGGATCCTCGAAGGAGGCTTTGACTCTGTGGGAAGCCTGTGATGGAGCAGGCTCCTGGCAGGACCTGTAGACCCATGGTGGAGCAGATTTGCTGGCAGGACTTGTGACTTCGCAGGGGACCCGTGCAGGAGCAGTCTGTTCCTGAAGGATTACACTCCATGGAAAGGACCCATGTTGGAGCAGTATGTGAAGAACTGTAGCCTGTTGCAAGGACTCATATTGGAGAAGTTCGTGGAAGACTGTCTCCTGTGGGAGGGGACCCCATGATGGAGTAGAGGAAGAGTGTGAGGAGTCCTCCCCCTGAGGAGGAAGGAGTGGCAGAGAGAACATGTGATGAACTGACTACAGCTCTCATTTCCCATCCCTCTGCATCATTGGGGACACCCATGAAGTTAAGCCTGGGAAGAAGGGAGGGGTGGGGGGAAGGTGTTTATAAGATTTGATTTTATTTCTCATTATCCTACTCTGATTAGATTGGTAATAAATTAATTTTCTCCAAGTTGAGTCTGTTTTGCCCATGATGGTAATTGCTGAGTGATCTTTCCCTGTCCTCATCTCAACTCATGAGTCTTTCATGATATTTTCTCTCCCTGGTCCAGCCGAGGAGGTGAGTGACAGAATGGCTTTAGTGGGCACCTGGCATCCAGCCAGGGTCAACCCACCACAGACCTTCACTCTTGCTTTCTGAAAAGTCTTTTTTTAGCAGTTAATTTGACTTCAGATATCTCAGTATTTGACATTTTGTTGTAAAAGTCCCTGTCAGTAATTATCTTTCTATTCTTTGTCTTAAAGCAGCTATGTTTGTATCCCAAATCTCCATGGGTGATTTTTCCTGCAGTAGTCTTGATGACATCACGTATGATTGACATGTATTCCAACACCTTCTCCTTTCCTTGCAATTAGCTTCCAGCTTTCCCTCAGTGAATATCTGCCATTGGTGTTATTTTCATTTCCCTGAGTTAAAATAAAAGTTCATTAGATACCCTCTCTGGGCTGCTTCCCAACATCCCAGCTGAGCCTGTGGCAGTGAGCTGGGATGACTATGCCTTACATTTACCATTTGGATGCAATAGCTCTGGCCACCATAAGCCAAAGGCAGTTTGCTTTATAAAAACCTTTAGTTGCAAGTTTAATTATTTCATTGCAGTAACTCTAGTCCCTCTGCTTTGCCCCTGGCATGGTCTCTCATCAATGTCAGCAGTAAGGACTGCAGATCCATACAAAGATGCAGCATGAGAACTTCAGGTGAAAAGTTTCATGACTGAGCCTCCCACACCAAGTCCTAGATCTCTTCTACCCCAAATACATTTCTCCTTAAAAAAAATTCCATTTTACTTCATTTTTACAGAGTAATTTTATGTGGTCTGCTTTAATCAGACTTCACTGACTTGTTTCTCATATCAGTTCTTTGAGTACAACAAAGTACAGTTGAGTACAGTTAGATGCAGTTTTCTACTGATTATGCTATTTAATACTTTTACCATACAAAACCCCCATTTTATGACTGAGACAGATGATAAATACAGTTCACTTTCCAAGGCACAGATAAAAAAAATGTATGCCTTTGCACAGTCTTTGCTTAGATAATACAATGTAAAATGGATTTAATGAGCTATAAATAAAATTTGTTTAATATTTGACATGATTCTTTCAAGTGCTGTTAAAGCATTTTCATATGACATGAGACAAAGCAGGAGAGGTTGGTATTTGCAGCTTCTCTTCTTGGATGCAATTCCCAGGTACAACAGTAACCAGAGTGCAAAGAAGTAGATTAATACTGCAAAAGAAAAAAAATTCTAATGATGTCGAGAAGAACCCTACTTGTTTCAGCCTTGACAGTAGATATTGAGAAAGAAAACTGCATCTGTTTTTCTAAAAGGTTGTCTGTTCTCAGAAATGATTTACTGTTGGCAATGTATTAAATCACATTCCGGAGTTGTCCTTCCCTGTCTGAGCTCTACAGAACCTCCCCAAGTAGACAAGCAGTATGTCCTGACTCCAGTCAGAGGAAAATGGGACAACTGGGTGAGTTATGTAGGATCAAAGAGATGCCCAGTGTCCCACTGCCCAACAAAGAAGTGTTTTCTCCAAAGCACGCTGTAGGAAGACTTTAACATGACCAAACATATTTGCAGAGTCTCCCTTAGCACTCCACATAGGGATTTAACCCTGGGACAGTTCTCAGCTGTGTGATCTATTGGGACAGTGCTGCTGCAGAGCAAAGGAAAAAGAATTGCTGGGAAGAGTGAGCAGTAGAAACTGGGGAGATAAGGGGATATTCAGATTGCTGCTCTCAGACTCTCCTATTTTTCAGGCCAAACTCTGAACCAAAGCTGCTTCTCAGAACAGCAGCAGATACCATTTTTCATTATGAAAGTACTCCACATGATTTGATTACTCCTAGTCCTTCAGGAACTTTTTCTTCAATGACAGAAGAGGGAATAGTTTATTTTAAAGAGAATAAATAGTTTATTTAGAAGCCAGCTCAAGGCCAGGTCAAAATTCAGTAATTCTCTGTATTCTTTACTAAGGAGTTTCACAGTAACATTACTCCAACTAGACTAAAAAGAAATGGGTGGTGGTTTTTTGGTTATTTGAACATGCAGCCATGAAGCTCTGATGTTAATTAACTGTATTGTGAGTAGTTTTAATTAAAATTGGAGCACTCTAGTTTCAGTTACAGCTTTTCAATATAGAGACCAAATATTGAAGTCACAAACCAGTAAGGCTCACCATATTACTCTGGTAATATGTAATAATAATAAGTATCTCTGGCTATCAACAAGCAGTATAAATAACTCCTCCAAAACTAATGTTAATAAAAATTCTGTTAAATTTTTTTATTGCAAAGAAGAGACTTCTCATTTTTCTTTGTCATATGTTTTCTATGTAGCTTTTTGCTTCCCACTCTATACTGGGAAGACCTCACTTGTTCCAAATTATTAACAGCAAGGTGACATCTCCAGGTATTAAATGTAAGTATCTTCTATGTCATGGAGGTAGGTCGGATTATCTCATAAACATCACTTTGGTTTCCATGGTGACTCAAGGGATGCTAGCATTTTTCTTCCACACCATTGGTTGCCAAGGCTACAAGTTGTTAGAAAACACAGCAGTCACAAGTCCAGATTGCAGGCATGTAGTTCTGCATTTGTGTAAATCTGCTGGATGCAGCATTTGAATCCTGAAGACATTCTCAGCAGAGTTTTTCTTTGGGTTAACCAAGTTACTAAGTCTGATATAAAAGGAGAAAATGCTCACCACAGCTATCAAGCCTCCAAAGTATACAGGACTGGCATAGCTACAGTGCCTGAAATAAAGCACTTGGATACCTCTGGCAAAAGATGGGAATGTGCTGATCCTAATTACATTATTCTCTAATAGAATCCCAACCCAAATCAATGGAAATTGAATCAGAACAGAATGTCTTTTACATTTAGGGTCAATATTACCTTACCAACAGGAATCATCTCATGCAGTCTAAGATAACTACTTGTTAAAAAAAATTACAAATATTTGCAAATGTCTGCTGCATTATACAAACTGGTAAAATGGGACAAAACGGGCTAGAAACACAAAAAGGGACAAAGAGGTTGTGTGCTCAGATAGGTTTACGTTTTCCACCCTCAAAACTCTAAAGACAATTTTATGTGGATGTTTATATGCCTAAGTGGCTGAATGACAGGCAGAATGCACAGCCGAAGTAACTGAACTGTGCTCAGAAATGGAACCCTTAATGATCTGCATCAGATTGCATATCTGATTAATAACAGATGTTAATTGTAATTTTTCACTTCAGTATATTAAAAAAAACCCCGTCCTGTATTTTGATTAGGACAAGTGTTGTCTAAGACCTAAAATTTTCACTTATTTCAAATTGATAGCTGTTCTTTTCAGACACATGTAATCCCATAACAACAACCAACTTGCTGAAAAGAAATCAATTCCTATTGTATAAAAATAAAAAAAGATATTTCTACAATGTACCGTAACACATGACATGGCCCTAGTACCTATAACATTTATTTTTTAAAAAGACAAAGCAAAATCCAATTAAAAACTGCCCTCTGAATGGGCAGGAATATAACATACTGGTTTTTGAAATGACAGATGACATTTCTCAGGCATAAAATGTCTTTGAAAAAAAAATTACCTTCCATGAAAGAAAACATTTTCTTTTCTTTAAATGTATCTTCATTTTTTGCCTTTAGGAAATGTCCTAGAAATGCTCATTAACAAGTATTCAAAAAAAATTCTGAGTTGTTTTCATTCTATCCTGAGATTTCCTTTGAACTGTGCTTGTCAATGGACATTTCTTTATCTCCTTTAGAAGATACTTTATTTAAATCTCATCACACAGTCTTTTTTTTTTTTTAAGTCTTTTTTTCCCAGGCAGGAATTTTTCAGTCGTTTCTTCATACTATTTACAATAACTTTTTTAAATGCCAAAATTTTACAGAACTATTTGAAAAAAAAAAGAAATAGCTTTCTTCATTTCTGATACACACTCTATTCTCCTAAATTCAGCTAGAGCTAACGTACAGTCTTACTATTGCTTAGGAGTTTATTATGAGAATAATTTCTAGAGACCGAGAATTTGCCTTTTTAAAATACTACACTACAATTTTAAACCCTTACCTGTTCCTATGCTAAGACATTGCAGAATCTGTGAGGGGAGTCTCATTATCTGTAGAACAAGAAGGGGGTTTTAAATATGATTATATGTTTACTTTTCTTCTTTTCTTGCCTACTTTCCTTCTTTTAAACTGATTTCATTGACCCACTACAGAGTTTGCCTTTTCAGTACATTAGTTGATTAAAAATGCCAGTAGTCAGCTGACTAAACATCTGCATAAAGACATTTGCAAATTTATATTCATAATACTTTATTTAGGACTAAATTCAATTTCAGCTGAAATTTAATCAATAGTTATATTCTATTAACTGTAGTTGGGGACTGACTTCTTAACCTAAGGCATTAGAATAACATCTGGAATTCATTAGGAAGTTGCAAGGTTTGTGCAGGAGCTGGTCCCCAACAGAAAAGCCAAGTAGAAAACATTCTGGTAACACTGTAGTATTAATATAAAGCATAGAGCTAAATCCTTGCTGTCTGTGATTGCCCAGAACACGAAAATCAAATCTGTATGTTTAGCTGCATTAGGATTATTTTAGGATGCTTTGGAGTCCAGGATTTTGTTGTGGTCCATTATTGAAGAGCTTCAGTGCATCAGAACACAACTGCACAAATAATACTGCAGATACTGTAACAGAGACAACATACTGCAAAATTTCAGCAAAATAGTAAAAAATTGAATAAAGCAGGAAAATGCTGCACAGTTCATGTTGTAGGTGTTTAGGGAATCAGGCTTTTCTGATGCCTTTTTTTTGAGCCATTTTGAGCCATTTCTTTGACAATTCAACCTCCCTATGGTCTCTGTCAGCTACCAAGTTGTGTGTTTGCAGCTATCGGGCTTTGTACCTTCTTACTGATGGATTTTATGGGAACTAAGAGCTAACATTGGGTTAAAAGGATCCTGTTATATTCTTGGGCTATAAATACATAGACACCACAATCAGCCCATGAACCCTGGGTCAACCATGGTTCAATGCCTGGGGGATATTTGGGCTATAACATACACTTTTCCCTAGCCTGTTTTAATATCTCCATCCCAATTGGTTATTTTTTTTCAAGGGTGGCCTGGCAGGGCAATTTCTGGTAGTGTATTTATGCCTGTCTTCTCCTTTAAGCCTGGACTGAGCTCTTGGAGCCAGTTGAGAAACCAGAAAGGCGGCGGGGCTGTCATTTTACTATAATTAAATATGTTTAAACTATGACAATGTGTTTTATTCCTCTGTTTCCAGAGCTGACTTGTTTCTGTGTTGTTTCTAAGGACTTTTAAGCTGTGTAAATTAACTATTGCATGCAACAGAGATGAACATCCACAAGTGAAAGACTGCTGCAGAGATCAGAAGGGGAAAGAGCCCTTGTCCCAGCCCCAGCCAATGCTCCCCCATCCCTACCCCCAGCTGCCTTGTGGTCTCAACACCCACCTTGGAGGGTGCCAGCACCTTGTCCTTCCCTAGTGGCAGCCAACATGTGGGGCAATGCAGGTTCCCACCGCTTTCCCTGCCCTCATCCTCAAAGGGCATCATGGCCAGGCTGGTACCACTGTGCCTGGGAGGGTTGTGCTGCTGGTGAAGCAAGGGGTGCACAAGCCTCCTTCTTGGCATCTCACCAGCCTCAGCTCCTGGGTGCATTGAGTCCTCTGGGGCTTGGTCAGTTGGGGTGAGAGAGGTCACCATGCTCATGTAACAGGCTGCCCATGCCCTACAGCTATGGGGCTGTCTCTCTGCTGCTTGTGACATGTAAGTGAAAGCGAGATCACTGTCAACATTTGGATCTAGGAGAAGATTAGTCAGAGTGAAGCAACTCTTGCTCTTAGATCAGGAGCCCTGCTTCCCTCCTGGCTTCAACAAGCAGCCCAAACATAAAGAAAAGCCCCTTTTAAACATAGCTCTTCATTAATTTTGCTTTGTGAAGGGCCACCATGACATGACAGCATCTTAAAATATTGCCATAATATTTTAAAGGAACTATTCTCAGCATGTCCAAAAAGCTTCCCATCAGTAACTCAGGGCTTAGAAACATCACTGTGAACTCTCATGAAATCTAAGCCAGAAAACTCACCACTTGATTTATTCAGTCATGTTCCTAAATAACTGAAAGCTCATAAAATCCTGAGATACGTATTGCTTTTTATGGAAAACTCTCAAACATACCAGCAGGAGAGAGAGTATTTGGGGTGAGTGTTTTATTTTAAATTTTGAAATGTTTTTGTATTTGCTCAGACTCGGAAGGGAAATGATGGTAGAGAAAAGGGGGGTTTAACCTCTCTCATAGTTTCCCACTTTGCCACACTGGGTCATTTTTTTAACATGTTACAGTGGATCACACAAAGTATGAGCAAGAAGTCTTCCTTTGACCTATGCGTGTTTTAACAAGGAGAGAATCTGATGTTAAATTCAATTATTCCCCCCATTTTAAGTGATTTAGAACATTTCAGTATTAAGTTTATTGGACCGGACTATGAAGGAACACTGTTTTCTTTGTTTCATTTCAGCAGCTAACAAATACTAACTCTGTGAAAAGCATCTTAAAAATAAACTTGACATGCCAGTATGGACCCTATATTTCCAACTTGAGGAGCATTGAGATTCAGAACTTTAGTGTGTTGTAAAATTGACCGGCAACACTTCTGAAATTGAAAATTCATATTTGCATCATTCAGGTAAGAGTATAAGTTCAAAATCTGAGCATAGTTTCTTCTCTTTCTTTCTTCCCCAAGTGCAGAAATTTTAAAAATGAAAAGACTTGGTTTAATCTATAGAAAACAAATGAAGTAGTGGTGTGCAGACTCCTATTTCATTTAAAGTCATGACAAAGAATTCAGTTTATATCTCAACCTAAACATAACACAATTTACTGTTTCTGTTTAAACAACAGATTTAAGTTTTTCCTTTTCCTTCTAATAAAATTATGCTGTAAGCACCTGACTTTTTCCATTATTATGATCTCCGTACACTTCCAATGATTAACTATTTAAGTAAATGTTTGTTATGTCTTGATGCAGTAATGTTTGCAAAGTGCTGCTTCTAAGATTAATAGACAAACAATGATTTAATTGCAAAAAATTACCACATTGACATGCCAAACATATCATTAATGAAAAATAAACAATCAGAACACCAGTATTAGTCATTGATACCATATTGTTTGTTTAGTCCATTAACATCTTAATACAGAAGAAGAAAAATAGATACTAGTAAAAACACAAGGGTCTTACCTATAATAATAGCACTGGTCGGCAAACAAGTGTCTTTGCACAGGTCATGTGAGGTGGTGACACTGCCAGGACAACTCACCTCACAGTGCTAAAGCCATCTGAGTATTTGTGCCCTACTTTCTCTTACCTGATAAACATATAAATTTTATGTTCTACGCTTCTGAAAGCTCTGAGCTTTCAGGATAAGGGTATTTGATTCCTAGATTATCAATTCTGTAATATTTCACAGATTTTTAAAGATTTAATTTAATTTTCCTCTTTTTCTTTCCATATACATTTGTAACTTTGAAATATATATTTTTAAGATGTTTGTTTAAAGGATTCCATTGCCTTATTTCAAATAGTTGGGCCTTCATTTGTGATTCTCTCAGAGAGATTGGGTTTGCTATAGTCATATCAGAGGAATAACATTGCTGGACACTGCTTGACGGGTTTGTCTCTTCAAGGGCCAAGCTTCTGAATAGTCAAAATCCTGTCACTCTTTTTCTTTGGCTTCTGTGAACATTTTTGACATGTAGGAGCATTACATGAAGTAAAAAAAGATGTTCTTGCCTTTAGACAAGCTTGAAGTTGTTTTTCCATTGATGTGGAACACATTATAATTAAATTGAAACTTGGAACTACTGTGGATATATAGAATAACTATTATGGGGGATTTGGAGATTTTAGATGACTTTGTAGACATATGGAACCAATTTATTACTGGCTGTTTATGTCCTGCTTTCCTTGTCAAATATGCCAAAAAAATTCCAACTGCAAATAGATGACTTGAAAAGTTATTTCCAAATTCTGTAGAAAAGATCGTATCTCTGCTTTGTTAAGTAACCCTGCATCCCTGGATGCTTTCTGTGCCTTTTCCTGATATTTATAAGAAGGCAAGGTTGGTGAGAACAGACTCTTTCACTGGGAGTATTATACAGCATGGAACAGAAGAAATGGAGAACACATTTACACATCAAAATATCTTTGTACTTTGCAAAATAATTATTTTGTACTAATACTTTCATAGCCTACTATGAAATAAATATATCTTTTCATAGCTACTTGATTACTATGTATTTCTTAAATTAACTCTTTACTCCCAGAACAGTTTCAACTCTGGCATTTTATAGCATAATAAATCTATGATAAAAAAAGGAAATTACATTCTCTTAGACTTTCGTTATAGTCCATCATCTCTGCATATGTATGTCTGTGTGTATTTGTGTATATGGTTAGAAAATACCGAACAATTGAAAATGGCTATAGTTGCATTTTCTTTTCAGATTTAGTCAATAAAAACCATCACCATAATGTACAGTGCCAATTGCTGGGTCTGATACAGTCGCTTGTCAGCAATTTACCGCTAATGGCTGAAAGGTGATCATTTTGTTGTCTCACATCCTATGACAGACAAACGCTGATCTGTTTTGACATTCCATCAGGGGCTAGTTTTTACAGTTACGTGCAGTTTGAATACTTCTTTGCCTATGGTACCAGCTGTGGTTAGAGACACTATAGCACTTTTCCATGCTCAAAGCTGCTACATGGTCACTATCATGTAACTACCTGCTTGAGGACTGAACTAGATTATGCCTCTCTCATTCCTAATTTCTAAGTAAGTATGTAATATGTTCATCTGACAAATGATCTACTCTTCTTTAAATTGTCATATTCATTTGAATGGCATAAGATTGGATGGTGAACTTTTAAAAATTTACTTTTGCATCGGTGACAAACACAGTAAATTAACCATATGTCCTGTATTTACCTGCAAAAGTGATTAATATTCTGTATGTTGAAACTGACATCTGCTTCATTATTTTTGGCTGTATACATTGATTGTCCTGTAAGAAAAGGCAAGAACTTTCCGGTGCGCATTAATCTAACATTTACAATCTAATCTTATTAACACAAATTAATTAGATACAGTTGTCCAGGAAGGCACAGTGAGAGAGTGCTGAATCTAATAAAGCCTCCCGATGCTTTACTGCTGTGTACTGTGTTGCATTTTTGCATGAATGTGTCTGGTGTTAAAGAAACATGGTACTGCAAATACTGTGTTAGAAACCATTTTAGTTCTCTTCATGTTCAAGGCTCTAATATGATTGAGTACCTATTTAGTGGACAAAGAATTTGAGAGTCAAAGTGGATCCCTTCTTTTTTCTCTTTATTTCCTACCTCCATTTACACATATTTCTATGATCTACCTCACCTTCAGTAATGCCTTTCTAAACATTAATGTACTTCTGGTTAGACACAGAGTTTGCAACAGCTGCTAAGCAGCTTATGTATATATGTGCTTTTAAGAAATACTCTACAGAAAAAACTCCAGTACTTAACTGGAAGGAGCACCATAGGTGATTCAAAAGTGCATATTGCAACATATTTCTTCTTATTCTTTAGGTGAAATTTAGTTGCCTCAAATCTTATGCAGTGCCTTTAAAATGATATTTAAATATTTATATTTATATTGTATTTTTTCTTCAATACTATATATTGAATGTGAAAACCAAAATTCTAATACATTATTTGAACAAAACAGAAAGTGTGGAGAGAATTGGCTGGATAGACTGAAAAAGGCCATAAAAAAATAAACTGTGTTGAACTCCACATGTGAGGAGGTTGTTTCCGGGTGAACTAGGGAGTGTTAAAGTCTTGCAAGGGCCACCTCAGAGTTTGCTTTGCACATTTTCTCTAAAGAAAGAAGCTGTGAATTGAATCTCATCAATATTGTTTTGACAAAGAACAAAAGGATAAGTTGTAAGGTCAGTTCCTGAGACATATCAAACAACAATCCTTTGTTGTTTTTCTTCAGGACAGCATCATGGTTTAAGCCCACCCAGCCAGCAACAAAGCACTACACAGTTGCTCACTCACTCCTACCCACCTCTGGTGGGATGGGGAGGAGAAAATACGACAAAAGGCTTGATGGTCAAGACAACAAAAGACTTGAGGGTTGAGACAAAGGACAGAGAAGGTGCACCCACCATGTTAACAGGTGAAAGGCAGACTCAACTTGGGGGAAAAAAATCAATTTAATTCAAACACCACCAACAACAATTTACCAATTGAATCAGAGTAGGACAATGAGAAAAAGAAGTGGATCTTAAAAACATCTTCCCCCTACCCCTCCCCTCTTCCTCATCTCAGTTCTACTCTTGATTCTCTACCTTCTCCCTGACAGTGGCACAGGCAGATGGGGAGTGTGGGTTGCAGTCAGTTAGTCCCATATTGTTTCTGCCATGTCTTCCTCAAGAGGAAATCTCCTCACAATCCTCCCCTGCTGCAACGTGATGTCCCTTCCCTGACAGACAGTCCTCCATAAATATCTCCGAATAGCATGAGTTTTTTCTGTGTGCTTTAGTCCTCCCAGCAATAGATCACCCCAGTATGGGCTTCCCACAGAGTTTTTTCTTCAGGTGCAGTCCCCCACTCCAGTGTGGGGTCCTCCATGGGCTGCAGGCAAGATTCTGCTCCATCGTTAATCTCTATGGGTTGCAGGGCATCAACTTGCCATCTCACCATGAGCTGAAGGGGGATGGCTCCTCCAGTGTGTCTCCCTGGCTCCTTCCTCACTGACCTCGATGTCTCTACCACATCCCACTCCTCTCCTGAAACAAACCCTAGTCCAAAACATTTTTTCCCCTCTTAAATCGCAGAGGCACTGATTGCCTTGGCCCTGGCCAAAGACAGGTCTGATTTGGAGCTGGGGGAACTTCTCGAAGCTTCTTAGAGGAACCATGTTAGTAGCCCTCTCATCTGCTACCAAAACCCTACCAGATACAAACCCAAACCAGACAGATTTCAATTTTGTGACTGAGTCTCACCTCTAGAAAAAATAGATAAAAGAAAAAAACTGTGAAAGATCGATGTGAAGGTTTGAAGAGTTTATGGCCATCAACATAAAGAAATAGAGGAATTTCAGAAAGGCTAGGAAGAAAACCACTTGACTTTGTACAGTGTGAGTAAAATAAATTTGATAACATTTTTGTTATTGTTAACAAACATTAATCTTTAATTCTGGCACCTATGAGCATTGCTTTAGTTACCCGACTTGAAGGCACAATGCACAAGGCATTCCGTTGAGGAGTTCACAATATCCAAGAAAGCAAACAGGAGCAGACATCTAATGACTTTCTAAAGCAGAGTCATTTTGATTCACTCTGCACAGAAGATCTTAAGACCTAACCTTGTATCCCATTACAAATGTTTTGGAAAATGAAAAATAATTTTAGTTCTTCTTCCTTTGCCTGCCTCCAGGTTACACAGCCTAAAAGCTGGAGTTTTTTGCCACTGGCAATGCCATCCTGCCCCCAAAATGGGGTAACATTGGTCCTCACATAGCCTGAACCACAGGCAAACTTATGTGGCTTCTATCACCATTCAATACAAATGAGGCAATTAAGTTTAAGAGAGAAGCCTTTGCTGAACAACCATCCACTTCTTGAACATCTTAGTTGAAGACAAAGGAATTAATTAAGCCTTTGTCTCTCAAACTGGGCATTATAATTAACTTGTGGTTATCTTTTCCAGTGAAAAACCGAGCCACTCTAAATGAAACAGGATCAAGGCCAAATTATCCGGGGCTGGGAAGAGTAAAAACAGATCAGGAACCTGATTTCTTCTTCTTTTTCTCACACACCATTTTTCCTTTCTGCAGTCTTTTTAACCAGTAGCCTAGAGGCTATATTTAAATACTATAGAAATATAACTTTCTCTTTATGCTAATAAAGTTCAATAGCGGCTAAATGTATGAAGTGTCAGCAAGGACATTTTAAAGGAAACTAGAGTAGACAAACAAACTACTTGTTCAACAGATCACAGATAATCTCTCTTTTCTTGTCATGAGTTCTTGGAGATTATAAATTATATACATCTCAGTCTCATGAGTTCTTTCACTTTAAGAAAATAGTAAAAACACTATCATCTGTTTTTTCTCTAATTTGAACTGTTTGTAGAAACTAATATCTAGGTCATTTAATTTTCCTTTTTCTTAAATTCCTTTAAAAGATTCCATGTATGTCAAATATCCCTTAACATACTGAGTATGCTATACTTAATACTACTTCATATTTAATCCTTAAGCCATAGATCATCCTAGATATATTATTTAAACCATTTTATCCTGCCTCTGTAGCAGTATTGGTTTATTCAGTTTACCCCAGATCTCAGCAAAATGTGATTTTCATGTGTAACAGAGGGACCTGTAGCACACGCTGTAGTCAGAGAGATGCTGATAACAGCTACATTGGCGTAGGGCCTCCCTCAGTGTTGGTAACCTTTTGTTTGCTCTTGAACTCAAACCTATTACAGAAATGTTCTAGGTCTAAGACATTCAGTTCCTAATCATACTCTGCTTATCAATCACTATCTTTTTAGTCAAGAAAAAATTAATTTATTCAATAACTCATAAGGTAGACTACATCGTCAAGCATTAGAAGGCCAGGTCTTTCTCCACTTGCAATCCAATAAATTAACTCTTTTCAGAGAGAGAAGGGTTCATGTCAATAACTAAAACCAAAGTTTTATTAGAGTTTCTGCTTCTTTTGTTATCTGTACTCAGTTCATACTGTAACTGTTAAAATGAACATTTCTTCATCTGTCAGATCCAGACAACATTATTAGAATCATTACTGGTCATTTGCTGAACTGGGAAAGGAGAATCAGATTTCATTAATCCATTTTTCTGAACCACTGACCAGAGAGCTTAAATGTCAGTAGATGGAAACTTGCAATGCTACTTTTTAAAAGACCTTTTCAGGGGAGAATCCATAATGAACTAATGAAGGAAGTATTCAGCAAGGCTAACAATCTGCAGCATGTTTTCAGTAGCTACGGGAGAAGCTTAGAACTTCCCTGTATTTAGCTGAGTAATAGAGAGAAAGGTTTCAGTAGGAAAACCTTTTCATAACTGGCTCAATAAGAATAGAGTATGTATTATAGTCAGGCTTCAGTTTAAGTAAGTTTTGTTTCCTTCCATTGGAAAGCTCTTAAAAATGTGATAGCAAAACAGATATCACACAAAAATTAGAAGACAAAGTGAAGACAATATCTGGTAAAATAATCACACCATGTCTAAGCTTGCTTTTAAAACACTGCTCCTGGGAGAAATGTGAGACCTGTTGGTGTTATTTTACCAGCCATTTGTACCTCCTCAGGTAGGAATCACTTAAATTACATTAAATTCTGTACTAACTCTTGCTACATCTTTTTGCATGAAATTTAACTTTGTTTTGTTTGTTTATGATGTGTGCAAAACTCATGTGGGCTTGGTCTTTCAAGCCCTCTTGTTGGTAAATGGTAATCAAATTGTCAGTTAGCAACCTCATCAGTTTTCATGTGGTTTGCAAAGTAAATCATCACCTTAAAATCCTAAGTTTTATCTGCTTTTCAGGTATTTTTAAACTTTGTGGTGAATTTGAATCCAACAAATCTAATTAATTAATAAGATGAATAATCAGTTTCATAGCCTCATTTCTGGAAACAGAAAAAGGAGGTTTCACCAGGCTATTTAAATATGCTCTCACAGAAAGAGTCCAGGACTTTTTTGGCATATTGTTACTGATGCTAGGAGAATTAGATGCAGTAGTATGAGATACACAAAACAATGAGCATACCTATTTCCAATAACGTGGAAAATAAACATGATTAGGGAAGTCGACTATTTAGGTAATACTGGGGTGTCAATTTATCTCTGTTGCAGTATTTGATATTTACAGCAGTAAAACTAAACTGATAATTCCAAAAAGGTAGCAATGGGTATTTTCATAGTAAATTTTCACCAATAATTCTATTTAATATAATAATTCCAATTCATTATTCATTCAATAATTATAATTCATTGTCATTCAGTTACTCTCCAAATTAACTTTCTTGATGTAAAAGACTGCAAATACTCCCTTATTTTGGCACAAAGGTGCAAAAAGGTTTCAGTGACACACCTTTAGGAAGTGCTGAGTTTCTGTATCAAGTGCAACACTTCTTTGTAAATGTCTCAACTTGAGCATATAAAAATGGAGGCATCAAAACCAGGGTCATTTTACAAAACTTTGGACTACATATAAAGCAGCATAGGTAAAGTCATCAGGCTTTTTTTATATATGGATTTTAGTATGTTCCTATTCAAGTAGATGTAACATTGTAGTGGAAAATGATAATTCCATTTATATTTTAAAAAACCTCCTTTTGAAGGCAATGAATTCAAAATCATCAATATTGTCTCTAGTTTGCCATATTTTTCCCCATGGTCAATAAAAGTCAAAATATCTGGGTCAAAATCTTAATCTCAGTTGAACACAATTTGCATCAATGGCTTGAAATTTCACTGTATGATGAAAATTTACAGAAAGGATAGTAATCAATAAATTTTGTACTGCTGCTTTGTATGCCGTATTTACAGTGTCTTATGAATAACGAAGAGTTCAGCTGAGAAGAACTTGTGTATGATTAGAAGTTTTTAAATTAAAAAGGTGATTATTGTTAAGAAAAACATACGTAGAATGCTAGATTGAAATGGGATATGCCAGGGCTAGATGTCATGGCACTATTGATAAAATAATTAGGAATTAGTTCTGTCAAGTGTTATCTTATCAAAGTTTGGAATAGATCAGAGGTATAGTGCTATAATTCGTATCCTGAGAAAGTCCTTCAGATATATGTCTTATTGAACAGGATCAAATAAACTAAAGCAAACTTATTTCCACTTGATGTGATTTTGAAGGTAGCTTTGAAGAAAATGTCGCTTATGATCATCTGAACTTTCAGATCAAAGATAATGAAGTCATTCAATAAAAATCTGCCTAAATCTTGAAAATTTAAATGAGCTTAATATTTTTCTGTACAAAGTGTCTATAAAAATTATTAATATAAATATATAATTCTTTGAAGTTTTAAAAAAAGGTCTTACATACTTTAATTGAAAATTAAACACTTCTTTGATGGAGGAAATCTTGTTTTACAATTGCAGTAGGTACTTGTGGTCAGATTCTGCTTCCAGCTTTATGAATGACTACTATAAATCTTAAGTTAGTGGGAACAGGAGGGTAGTTCACACATTGTAGTTTCTACTTTCACACAGAACTCTTGTGTCTGGGAAGCCATAAAAGGATATAATACTCTAAAAAGAAGTAGATGTGAAGCACAATTCTACCTAAAGCTTTAAAAAGAAGACATGAAGAACAAACCTCTCTCAGTGGTTTGAAAGATTTTTGTTTTAGCACTAAGCATATTGAACTGAAATAGGAAGTAAGGTAGAAAAGTCAATAGAAAATTATATTTAATTACATTTTAGCAAAGCTGAAAAAGCAAACTGATGTGAAGACAAAAGACCAAAACAGAATAATAGATAAAATGGGATAGGATAATCAGCTAATAGAGTAAAATGCTTTAATGCATTGTCATATTGAAAAGGTTCCATTCAAATTAGTTTCTTAAAATATTTGGCAAAGGAACATGTATCGACCAAAAGGATATTCACATTGTACAATAAAGGTAATATATCTTATTAATAACTTAGACTTTTCATACTGTCAAATTTAAATTTTCAAATACTTGGATATTTATGATGTCAGAGGATAATTATAAGAGGTGTTTGATCTATATTACAGTATACATGAAAGCTCTGTGTTTGCTCATAAGAATGTCCCTTTTTTCAGTACAAAGAACATCTTTTTAATAAGTAATTCCTATAGCCCAAATTTTAACATTGTTCATAAAAATCAGAACACTAATGTATCTTAATTGTATCATCAGTTCCATTTAGTTAAGAATAAGGTTAGCTAAGTAATTAGAACAATGCTTTACAGATTTAAAAAAGTATTTATATTAATGGCTGCAAAAGTTGTGCTTATGTAATAGAATTTAAGGTAGTGACTAGTACTCTAGGTACTGATACTTGTAATAATGTCCATCTAAGCCAGGAAGGATACAATTCATTGTATTCCAGCGTTCAAAATTCATAACAGCATACAGGAGCCTGTAATTATACTGATATTGCTTTTCCTTTGTTGTGATTTTAAAGTATCAAGTCATACACCATTGTTTCCAACAAGGCTATGTCATACATTTCAAATATAGTATTTTCCCTGCAGTCAATAATCTCATTTGGTCTTCTGAAGATTCTGTTTAGAAACTCTGGGTTTGGGAATATGAAATCCTTTGGGAACTTTGTTTCTGAAAGAATAACATTAGTAATCTGCATAATCTTTCATATTATTTACCTTCACCCTCTGCTATCTGCTGGTTCACAGCTAGTTTAATACTACTGTAGAGCTTAACAGGCTCCAAACGAAATAAAAAACTTTATTATGGTAGCAACTATATGTACACAGAGGGAGACACAGCTCCAGTCCTGGGTAACTTGGTTTTCTTGAGCAAGACAAGCAAAGAATGCAAAAAGCATTTTCATGCACCAAGGGAAAAAGTTCCCCTGTACAATAAAAGTTCATTTTTCAGCCAAGTACAACCTAGTTTCTTGTCCATTACCTGGACACAGGTACAGAAACAAGTTACATCTTAAATTAGACAGATAAGTTTTTGCAAAATGTGAGATCAAGCAAAGGAATAAGTAAAGAGAACTTCAAGAGCTGAATAGAATAATGTTTGTAGTTCAAAATAAAAAGTGCTGTTTGCTGAGTCATTCCTCTCTTAGACAACTGATGTGTTACTAGTAAACAATTCTGGGGAAATAACATTATTTGAATGAAACTAAGAAATAAACATTCATCAAAAATTTTTTCTCTCTTAAAAAGTCAACAATGTAAAGAAATGGTTTTTCATGTTTCTAATAGTCACCTGATTTTGGAAAGTTGCAGACTATCCACATTTCAATGAAAACATAGTGCTCTGCAGTGATTCTGAGGTGGAAAATAACTTTTAATGAGTTAGAAAAAAAGAAAATTATCAGAAAGTTAAAAGTGCAATGTGTTAAAAAATAACCCACAGAAAATTTGACAAGATTTCTAATTAATTTAAAACAATTTGGATTGCAAAAAATGTATAATTAACTATCCACTTAATGTTCAAATAATCAATATTTCCATTAAAGAAATTTGGCCTTACTAGTCTCTTCCACTTTTTCTAGGGTTTTTTGCTTGTTTGTTTGTTAATCTTTCAGGAATGCAAAGTGCCTTTTCACTTTTTTTTAGTACTTGCTAGTATTTTTATTACTTGTTAGAACTTTAAATTTACAGTTTGATCATTAATTTTCCCTATAGCATTACATTTTCAAGACTTTTCAGAAAAAGCAACAATCAAAGGTGGAATATTAAGCATAACTTATTAGTTAACCCATTGCACTATC
This sequence comes from Brachypteracias leptosomus, assembly GCA_013401335.1. Lineage (NCBI taxonomy): Eukaryota > Metazoa > Chordata > Aves > Coraciiformes > Brachypteraciidae > Brachypteracias > Brachypteracias leptosomus. Next base: position 1,105,915 of record VYZX01006990.1, read on the forward strand.
AGAAGTTAGTTAAGACGTCTTTTATAGAGTGAAGCTTTTCTGATTTAATCTGTAAAGATATTATTTAACTACCTGCCTAATAAATAAGCAATTCAGGCCTTCACTAATCTTAGTATTAAAATTGACATTTCTGTTAAAATTCTCACATCTTGTCTAGCTCCAGAAACACTTGTTATTTTACATATCAGAAACTGAAAGACAGATCAGTAAAATCACTCACACAAGTAGTCTACACATGCAGACCAGGACAGTTTAGCAAGAGCAGCTAATAATCACTGCCAGCACATTCTATACCATCCTGACCCAATTTTTCAAGGATACCAATGACCTATCACATAACCATTAAACGCTGCCAATTCACTGTTAATCAGACACAATAAGGATTTCCCAAGCGCTGTTCCTAGAATAGAGTTTGTTAGATCCCCAAGACCAACTCTTCAGAGTCCATTCTCACCTGGAGACAAGAAATGCTTGCTCCACGTTTGCCTTGGAAGTTATTAGTCAGGATCGAAAGAGCAATCCTCAGCTCCTCTGGGGAAAGAGCTTTCCACAGAGTTATACAGATTTAACCAAAATTGTACAACTTCCCGAATCAAAAATCCAATATTGTTTAAAACTTTACATGTGAGCTGAATCAAAACTACCAGAGCAAAAACTGTTCACGTTCAAAATGTGTTTATACCAGACACTGCACAAATGGAAGAAGAAAAACTTTTCACCAGTACTTAGTGAGATAAACAGCTTGATAAACTTATCAGTAAGACAAGCCCGTGTAGTCAGGCATATAGAGGGAAACTTCAAGGTCTCTAGGGTTAGGAAAAAAACAGAAGATACAGTCCATATTCTCTCCACAATATGAGTAGTTTCTAAGTGTTGATTTGTTTATCCTTTTATTTGCTTCCAGAGGTGGTAGAAGTTAAGATATTGAATAAAGTAATAAAAACATATCAGCTTGGATGTGAAGAAAAACAAAACGTTACAAGCTCAGTTTTGCAGCTTGTGCAATCATACCACTCTTCTGGGCTAGCTTCCAGCAGGTACTTCATTTGCCCACCTACAGCAAACTCAAACAAATGCACAAGTCTAAACAGAAACGTAAAGGAAACCTAACAGAAACCAAACTTCAGAGCATAATCCCATAAAAATTCCACCTGCTATATAAACAGAAATACTGGAAAGTAAATGTCACATTTCCAATGAGGTTCTTTTGTTCTTGTCATTCAAATAATATTGCAAAGGTCACTCTATTGAAATTTCATACCTAAAAAATCTATATGCATTTTTTATTGCTAGGTTTTAGAAATGGCCTTCCAGTCACTAAAATGAAGTTATGTCCCATGCTATCTAAGCAGTACAACAAATTAAACTAACGGGAAATATGTTTCATAGTATTGTAAAATACAATAAATGTATAATAAATACTTACAGTTGATACCAAATTCAAGCCTTTTGAGTAAATATACCAAAAAGGACTGGTACTTATGGATAGAACAAATGATTCTGATCAAATGAATTCTCCTAGAGGGAAATATATCAATAAATTAGCAGGAGACTATAGAGATAGTGCTTAAAATGAAGTCTGAAAATCCACAGGCTTGAATTCAATGAATGGAGGGCGTGATTTTACTTCTATTCCTTTTTCAAGGTGAGGGTCAGCAACCTTGCTCCCTCTAGGCCTAATTTAACTGTACAGTAGAAAAGAGGGAACATCACGCCCCTCAGACAGCAAAATGTTCTTGTGATAAAAATAGAGTTTTCATCTTTTCTAGTGATGCAGCTCTGATATAAGTGAAATGGCACATCTAAAAGATTTCAAAGAAGACCTTAGTTTGCTCAACAGTGTCTTTTACTCAGAGAGGAAAAATTAGATAAATGCAACAAGCTACTCATCCAGGATCAACAAAAGAGTAAATGCATTGTGGTGGGTTTACCNAAGATATTTGTTGAGATTTTCCCACTTAGGTGATGTTGTAGCCTAGAGAGGGAACTGGAGAACTGTGTGTTGGAATGTGGTACTTGCTGCAAGACACTTGTGCACAGGAGGGCTTTCATAAGCCTAAAAAGCCTGGTAGTTTTAAACAGATGCCATGCAGACTCTTTGAAGAGCACTGAAGAATAGGTGACTACCTAACATGCTCCCAAATAGGCTGACTAAATAACCTTAATGGAGGCTGAATGCTTATTGACTGCAACAGCAGTGTTAATGAAGAAGGGGAAATTGCCTCAAACATGCTCATACCTTACCTTACTTAGGAGTAAAGGGGTCATTTGTATCTCTTCTGATGATAGATACATACCTTCTGAAGAAGTCATTTTGGCACACTCTGAAGAGGGCCACTATTACTCATCTTCAGCAAAGCCACCTGTCTGGATTTTTTTATTTCCCCCAAAAAAAAAAAACCTATCCATGACCTAGAAAGAGAGGTAAGGGAGAAAACTTCAGTGTTGCCATGACTTTAAAAAATAATTGATGGATCCCAACTATTTTCTGTTGCTAAATAAACCACTCAAATTAGTCTTCTGAGGAGGGCTGAGTATATCTAAAACAGGTATCTGAAACCAGTTCAGCTTGAAAGTTAAATATGTTTAGAGTACACAGTCCTTGGAAGAGAAAGTCTCCTAGTGAGACTGTCACAATATGGTTTCAGTACCTTTCAATCATATAGATTAGACATGGCTCTATCAATATAAAGATAAATCAAGCATATAGGTAGCTACATATATTATACAGATACAAAAATATAGATTGTTAAGGTTACATAGATAATATTTCTAGGAAGGGTGAGGAAGAAATTATCTGGATAAAACCTAAAAAATATCTAGAGATTTATAACGAGATTGACCTTGACGAACTTCTGAAAAAGAAATGGATAAAAAAGATGTATCAATTCCTAATAAGTCAGAAGTGTTAGAAGGAATTTTTCCCAAAACCAGAGATGTCTGGCAGAAGTATTTCTGTAGATTTTTGGTAGTGGAATTGTTTTTCTTGTGCACTGCAGGGAAGCATGCCTAGTTTTATAGAGCAGAAAAGAACTATTTAACATGTACTGCAGATTCTCCACTGGTATGGATGAGCATGCTAAGCCAGAAATAGAGCAAATTATTCCCTCTGGAACTAATGGAAGCCACTTCCTCTCTCCTTGTTCCCTTTCTTCCCTTGAGATTTTGAGTTCATCTCTGTAAGAAGTGATTTAAATAATCCATTACCAGCTATTTCAGAAGAAATTGTGGAATCATGCCAAAAAATAGCCTTTTGTACGATAAAGAATCAGAACTTAATTGTGTCAATATAAGAAAACCACAGTACTTATGGCGTGGTAGAAATGTGCTATCTCAGGGATAACATTAGGAAACAACAGCCATAAACCACTGCTGTGAGCTATTTGATAACAGTCTCATAGCTTCTCTCCAGTTATCCATGATGGCAAGTTATAATCATTATAATAATAATATTTTTGTAATTTTATAATTTATTTTTACCTGATTCTTATGCAAACAGAAGAGAATATGAGCAGCCCTAAACATTGGATAAGGTTCTATAATATTCAAACACAGAAATAAACTGGGAAAATCATTCTAGTCTTGAAAAGGGGTAAGCTTTACTGTAAGTGACACCTAGAGCTAAAATAGGTAGTGACAATTAAAAGAAGGTAACAGACAATGTAACTGTTCACTAGTAATCTGTACATTAATAGCTCCCTCAAATAAACACATACATTAGTATCCAGTGAAATCTATTCTAATAGGCAATGCTTACAACTAGGGCTAATTTCCAAACTGAAAGCTGATGAAAAAACCCCACAATTATGCCATAGATGTAGTCTGAGCAGGAAGAGTTTAAATTGGTTTGTTCACTTAGATTTCAATGTTGTTCCATGTGTAAGAAGGAAAGGAAAGGAAAGGAAAGGAAAGGAAAGGAAAGGAAAGGAAAGGAAAGGAAAGGAAAGGAAAGGAAAGGAAAGGAAAGGAAAGGAAAGGAAAGGAAAGGAAAGGAAAGGAAAGGAAAGGAAAGGAAAGGAAAGGAAAGGAAAGGAAAGGAAAGGAAAGGAAAGGAAAGGAAAGGAAAGGAAAGGAAAGGAAAGGAAAGGAAAGGAAAGGAAAGGAAAAAGGAAAGGAAAGGAAAACTGCCACAAGAGCAGTTTTCAAATTCAGTGATGAAGCTTTCAAAGCTTTAAATAATCTTCAGGTGGTGGAGATGCCAAACAGAAGTATCCTATAACTTACCCTATTTTAATTTTGCATCTTCCTATTACAGATCAACTGCAAGACTAACAGAAAAAAAAAAACCAAAAGTAAAAACGCCAGAACAGTGCAAATTAAACAATAGCATCCTGAGTGAAGCAAACTAGTCACTTCTTCCTTTTCAGACTAAGAAATAAAATGCAATGTCAGAATGTACAGCAATATAGGAACAGACGAGAAGCCTGTTTCCCTGATAAAATACCTTATTGTCTAATTTATAAGGAAATATATTTACAGCTGAAGAAATACATCCATAAATACCCAAGGTAATAGTATCCTTTGGTCATTTGCTGTGGCAAAGATCAGTTTCAGAAAAGCAAGCATTCCATTAAATTGATAGCTATGTTTTCCATTTGAAAATCTGATTAGAAAAAGAAGCAGAAATAAAACTGTGGTAGCCATCCTTTGAAATACAGCATTTATATAGATCCTGAAAAATGCTCCTGGGTGAAAAACAAATGCTGATAAATCTGACTTTCTCCACAGTGAAATTTCCTGAAGAGATAGAGACAGACACATCACTGAGACAAACTATTCCCAAGGTAGAAGATAGAGATTGATGTGCACCTGACAACCTGCAGTGTGGAGAAGACTTGACTGAGAAGGCTCTGGTTTAGAATGCTTTTCATTGGACTATAAGCTCTGCTACATCCAGCAGTACGTGTCTCTGTTTACAATGACCACTGAGCACTTCTGTGTTGGTCAGGTATAAGGATCCTATCCAGGGTCCTCTTGAAACCAGAAGTACAGTGGTTGGGAAAAGAGAGGCTGCTTCACTGTTACTGTGAAAAATGTCTCTGTTTCCAGACAGCTACTATTTGGTTGTCTCATGGCTGCCCAAAAGTGATGACACCATCCTCTTCTTGTATCAAGGAGGATGGATGTATGCAAAGTTTGACAGACTGACAGCTGATGGATTTATCACACCACAAGGGTTTCTTTTATTCCCATTTCCAGCTTCATCATGATCACTCACCAAGGTAATCTAGTTAGGCCATCAGCTCTTCAAAATAGCTAACATCCATTACATTTCCATCCACCAGACTCAAATAAAACCTCACTATTGTGGTAATACATATAATCTAAATTATCTGTCTCAGAGTCTGAACAAGTTTCCATTGTACTAATCATGTACTAGCTAACTCTATGAAATAGATTCATTGCTGAATGTATATTCTGTAACATTTAACAATTGAATGCAAAAAAAATTATTACAAAGAATTCCATCTAGCAGTGTTTTTCTTATAAAAAAATTCACTTTTCAACAGTCAATGGAATAGTTTGGATACACATGACAGTGCAGATAAGATGGTAAGGTGGGGGAAAGGGCTGTGCTAGCCTCAAGAGTTATGCAGTCTATGTGAAACACACCATAGGTTTTTCTATACCTTGGCAGGAGATGTAAAATAATTCATATCTAATAGAGCTGTCTTTTTCCATCTGGCACAGGCACCTATGAACTCAGCAAAGCTTCAGGGAGATCCTTTCTAAAGAATAACACAAGTGATTACTTTGCAGCACTTCTATCATCATTCTTAACCAAGTACTTGCTCCAGATCACACAGATAGGCAGCTGTTGAATGGGAAAGAAATTTGTACGGAGAAATTACCGACCTATCTTCAGCTCTGCATCTTCCTGTCTGTCATACAGTCAAAACTTCTCTTAGCCCACTTCTGTGGTAGAAAGAAGAGTGATAGACTATTAGACCCTTATGCCTGGCAATCCTACTAGCTGTGTATTTGCTGTTTCCTGATTACAAAGGAGCTGATATCACAAAAGGATTCAGCATAAAACCCACTTGCAATTGCTCTGGTCTCTCAGTACAAAGACGGCTTGTCAAAACAAGAAAGGAAAAGCCTGAAGTCCTTGTTGCCATGGAAACTGAGCAATTAACAAATGTACTTTTTCTTACTTGAGCTAGAACTGCACTTGAGCCAGTATTTTAGCAGAAAACTCTTAAAAACCTCCTTGTAACTTAAGCAGTGGTGGGGTGGAGTGGACGGAAAATACAGAAGAGTTATTTGGGAAGCACAGAAGAAGCAGGGCAAAAGACTGAGAAGAGGAGAGGGGTTCGGAGAGAATTTCAAGGCTAGAAAGATCAGCAAGCTGACACATCAGAGGTTTTACATAACAACAGCATTTGTTATGATTCAGGAGTGCATAAGAAAGGCAAGAACACTGGGGAAGATCCTAGGGACTGTAAACAACCTTCTCTGTAAGGTTTTTCAGCAAAGGTTACTGTCTTTTCCTCTGACACAGTACAACACTTTCAAGCAACTCCTGTCCCACAGCCCTCTGAAATAACAAGAACAGGACAGCCTCTTCCCACCACCACTCCTGGGCTCAGGACTCACTGACAGCAGCTTCTGGGATTGCCTCTTGAAAGTAAACTAAACCAAGACTTTTCTGCTTTATTTGTCATCCTCAGCCATGCACCTTATTAGCTGAAGACGAAGAGAGCCTGCAGCAGTACACAGCTCCATGGCACAGGGCTGCCCTCGCAGCTTCTCAGTACCTCTTGAACTCTATAGACCAAGTCTGCACTGCTACGGCACATACTGAGGTTTGTGTTTTCCTTAGTGTTTTGGAGAATAAGAGGGCAATGCATTCCTGTGTTACTGTCCCTGTTTCTGGTAACCTGAAGTTTAGGGATCTCCAGAGGGCCATAGACTGAGTTGATGATTCAGCAGCCTTCATAGTTTGGACAAATACACTGAAGGAAAATATAATTGTGCATTACAAAGTACATGGAAACCCCATCCAACTCTCAAGTCCCTGAGATGAAAATAGGGTGAGGATTCAAGACTATCAGAAGGAATTACCATATAACCTGTCCTGATTCTTATGTTATTTATTAAGCATTTACTTTTGGCCACTTGGAAATGGGATACTAGGTTAATGTTGCCTTTTGGCTTCATGAAGAACAGTTTTCCAGCCTCACCTCAGCTGCTGGTGCTGCTGGTGCATTTGTCAGGCCAACCCACAGAGGCAAACACCACTCCAAAAACAGTGATTTGTACTACTAAGGAAATCTTTCAACTGTTCAGGAAGGCAACAGTTTGTTAATTGTTTGATTTGGCTAATGAAAAAACTTATGGATGGTCAGGTAGAACTCAGGAAATTTTGTAAGCTTCACCCCAGCTCCCACAGTTGCTACTATTTCAGGCTGCTTCCCACAGTACACTACAGGGAAAAATTCTACAATCAAGAACTTAGGTAAATGTTAGTTTTTAAAATCTCAGATTTTTCACATATAAAATGAATCATTGCCTAGATCTTTTGCTTTATTATTCCCTATCCAAAATCTAAGTATTTGCAGTTCTAAAAAGTATTTTTTTTCCTTAGTTGTGAAACATGAAAGGACTGACAGCATAAATTTTTCTTCCTTCTTAAATTTTCTGGGTTTTCATTATCAGGGATGTGAAGCAATCTCATAAACTCAATACCTTTTCTGCCCTCTCTGCTATCATAAAGGCAACATTTATCTCAGTGGACAAGATACTGTTCAAATCCATCTTATATAACTATCTTTTAGGAAGACAGGAGATTGACAGATTCCAATCTATCACTGCACAGTAGGACCGCCTTATTGTTATTCAGACACTCTAAATCTTTAAATAAATTTGCATGTTCAAACTAATAGGCAATACATACTAGTACAGAAATATCTTTCCCATTTTCAGGAAGCACTTGGCTTAAATACACCTTTTACTAGGTCTTCACTCTTCTGTTTAGCCTTACTGAATTAATGGAACATCTGTTAC
>VYZX01006990.1:1116880-1149127 GCA_013401335.1 Brachypteracias leptosomus
ACATCTCCTTTTCTACTAGAAAACAGGCAGACTCAACCTACCTGTAACAGTGCAATGATATTAACCCATTTCCTCTCTGAAAACCAGGAATGGCATCCTCAGAAACATCCAGCAATGGCACAGTAATGTCTTAGCTTCTGGCAACACAGGGTAGAAAACAAATTAATTACACAAAATATGCACTTAAGGGTAGACAAATTGAGATTATTGTTTCAACCTGTAAACAGCAAAACAATGTAAATAATTATTCTTTTGTGATCTTACATTTTTATATGAAAACCCCTAAAAAATAATGTNAACTTCTTTTGATGTAGCCCAGAAATTGTTGGCTTTCTGGGATGCAAGTGCACATTGCTGGCTCATGTCCAATTTGTCATCCACCATAAAACTATCTTAAATATATGACACAAACCAGAAAAATATAACCTATCAAGAGTATGTATTTTAATCTAATTAGATTCTGATTACATTAGATGTAATTAATACACTGATTTAGGGATTTTTACACATAGTCCTTGTGCTACTCAAAAATACTGCAAAACTTCAATACTATTTGGTCTCAGCAATCTAAACAGAGACAGGCTCTAGTTCTGTGGTTAGACTCTTTAAAACTTAAGCATTAAGCATTTATTGTTAAGAAATATTTTTACAATTACCAGGAAATTCAGCTTATTTTAACTTAATTGTAAAATGCTTAAAAATTAATAAATTGTCATTTCAATTTTAACTTTTAATAGGCTCTGAAAACATAGCTAAATTCCAGAATAAATGATAATATTTTCTGTATTTCATTGTATGTATATTGCTCAAAATTAAGACTGTGACTGACAAGGGATGGAGTGATGAAATGTCCTCGTGGTGTTTCCTTCGAAATATGGGAAAGTCAAGTCATTGTATTCGGGTGAGGGGTTTTTTTGTAATATGCTCTAAAAGGTGTCTGAAATTATGAATCTACTTAGTACATTGTACCCAGATTTTTGTTTGGTTTTACAATCTGGATGGTGACACGATCTGAACTGTATTTGGGAGTAACCTAACCTCATGTTAGTGAACTTTCTGTGGCGAGTGAAAATGTGTTTAAACACTCCTGGTGCACCCTGAGACAAGACTCTGCAGAAGGCAAATTTCATTCTCACTGGTCACCACCCAACTATCCCTAGCAAGGCTCTTCAACAACACCAGCCACACAAAGTGTTCTCCACCTGCCCACATTTTCAGGGTATATTTCTGATGTTTCAGACTTGACTCTTTGAACATAACATTAAAGACATTCTGTGCCATGGTTTTGTCCATGTTTGCCAAAGTTAGCACTTCTACTAGCCAAATAACTCAATAGCTAGGCTGCTTTGTTGTTTAAAGCCCAAATAAACAGCAGGCAGAAAGAAGAGTGAAAATATGGCCTTTTCCAGCAGATTAAGAAATGATGGAGAAATACATCTCCATTATCAGAAAAAATACCTGCTGAAGCATTTCCCACCAGCTTCAAATATCCATATAAGCACCACACCAGTTATTGCATTTGCAGTACACTTGACACCAGTACTTTTTTCTCATCTGATCTAGGAGCAAGATATGAGTATTTACAGTCTGGCAGAGCAAACCAAACCATGGACTATGATCATTTGTACACTGACAGTTGCCCCTAGGTAAGAAGAAAGGTTGTGTTAGAGGCTTACATCCTTTTGCAGACACAGATAAATGCAAAAACATGTGGAAGATGTTCTTGTTGAATGCTCAGGAGCTCTTGGTCTCAATACAGCAAAAGGTATTGAATTGCCTAGATGGAAATTGGTTGGAAATGCATGGAAATTGCTCTTTCTGCAGCACAGAGGACAGGGTAGTGAGATGACATAGAACTGATTGCTGCCAGAATAAAATGTGAATGCAATGGGCTATTTTCTTTTAGAATTTTAAGCTTTGAGGATAGAAACAAAGCAGTCCCCTGAGATGAATGAGGGACAGATATATTTTGTGTCTAACACAACCAAGTGAGGTAAGAAAAAAAGCATCAAGAGCTAGGAAGATTTAATGTTTATCATTGCCCTTGCTAGCAGACATTTCTAAGACATCTCTGAAATCTAATGAAAAGCTGTAATTTCACAACCACTTTACAATGACATAAAGCAGGCACAGCTGTCAAAAAACCCAGTCTGCATCTCCTGCCTGTAAATGCTCACTGGCTGCCTAGTATCACCCCATGTTTCTACTGGCACAAGTTGCATTCAGATATATACTAAAGCCCATGAGGAATCTGACTAAGGATATGCTAGTTTAAAGTGGCCGTGAAACTCCCATTACAGTTTTGACTGAGTGAGAAAGAACCTGGTCAGCAAATACTAAAATTAAATGTATACACATCTACAACAAGTTGTGAAAAGTAAATTCTCTTTCTCCATTGTATATTGGTGATCATGAAAAAAGGCATATTTATCTTTTTTTTGATGTGGCTGTAAATCCATTTGTTCCCCTCTGAAAGGCTCATTTTTTATTCTTTCATGTAATTGGTATATCTATGTATTCATCTATCATATACATTGCTGTTATTACCAACAGTTGCCATTCTAAAAATGAAGAAAAGACCTGAGAAAGGCTTTTTCAAAAAGGTCTGAACTTTATAGGAAGTACAAGACATTTTCTCTGCTGTACATCTTCTTTTTCTACATCACATATATTCCTGGTGAAGATTATTTAAATTTTTTCCTTTCCTAGATTCTTGTTGTCTTTGCTCAAACAAGTAACCGCTAGAGAAGATTTACAAGAGGCATAAACTAAGGAGGTGTGATCAACGTCAACAGTAACAGGCAGATTTGCAGCAGCTCTGAGCCTTTTCCATTATCACTACATACATTTGAAGTAGAATCTGATATAGAAAATGCTTCTCTTTTAAATTTTCTAAAATGAATACTTTGCTAAACAGCAGCAGTTACTTTTAGCCACAATCTGTCTGAGATTTCAAGGTCACTTGATCATAGTTGACAGTATCCTCACGCTTGCTTCAGAGCAAGAGTCACTGATATCTTCTCTTCAACTGGAAGAGAAAGGCAAAAAGGAGACAAAAGTAGAAGAGGCAGCCAAACACATTTAAACTAGAAACACACAAACTAGGAAGGAGGAGGTGGATGATGGCATCCCTAATTGCTTCAAAGGTTGATCTTTTGATTTGATTCCTTCAGATTAGGGCTGGATGCCCTTTCTCAAAAACTGATTTCACTCAGAGTTACTGAGCTCAGCAGAAGAACATGTGGCTGCAAGCCCAGTTCAAACCATCAGCCTACAGCTGCAACAACCTCGCATCAGCTGGGAGCATAACTACACCCACCAGTGCTAACATGTGAATTTCTGCTCTTGTCCTATTCCCGCCCTTTCCTTGAGAAACCTGTAGCTGAGGTGGATGAAAGTCCATGACTAGTGCCATAAAGGATATCTGTCAAAAAAAAAAAAAGATAATTCCACTCTGATCTTAAAATGTATTCATCTATAATTAGCATTAGTTTTTCTAACTGTACACAGTAACAAATATTATATTCAATCAAAACAATATAAAATGCTGTATCTAATAACAAATGCACAACTTTAGTCATTATTAAAATGCTGATACTCTTTCCCTATTAATAACTGCAGATTGATATTAACTGTCTAGTAGTAAACAAAGCTGTTCATTTCCTTGCAAGAAACTCTCACTCTCCCGTAATAGAATAACAAAGCACCCTGGCAAGGAAAGTGGGAAAACAAGGAGTTCTGTCAAAACAAACAGTTTCAAATATCAAAACATCAGCATCAGCTTGGGAATGAACCACATACTCAGATTTCTCAGTAAATAGATTTTAAAACCTGACTTGTCTAGTTAGAATTTACTATTATTTATTTTTAAGATTAGTTCTGTAGTGGTGGGATTTTTTCTTTTCTTAAATGTTAACTGTTGTTTTGCACACAGTGTTTGAAGTCACTAGAACCAGGATTAACGTTAAGCAAATACAAAATACTATGCAAGCCTAAGGCATCATTAGGCCTTAGGTATGCAATTTATAGAAAACTTGATTATCACGTTGTTTGGATTCTTTCTTATGGATTGCCAAGTTGTTGGATCAACCAGTAGGACAAAGTTTCAATAGTTTTGATGTGCAAAGCATATAAGCTTTAGTCAGTGTTTTACTTAATTTTTTTTTTATTAGATCACGTTGGCTTAAGTTGACATTGCTGTCAGTAGAATTTGCAAAGGTCCTTTTTTTGCTGTAAGCTTTTCTGGTTTGAAGAGGCAATATTTCTGTTTTATGTCTCCTATTATGGTACTTCTGGTTGCTTGAGTGTTATCTTTTACCTCTGGGCACCATTCAATCCCTTAGCAATACAAGTTTCATCCCTGTTAGATGTGAACATACAACTGCATATCTGTTGAAATGCTAGAGTACACAATAGGGAGTTTATGTCAGCTCATACTTTTATGTTGCAGAACCCTGCCCAGCACAAAGCTGTCTAGTAATGAGTTAACTGTCAACATTTTCTGAAGCAGAGCCAACAATATGTGTTTATATCAGATCAGTGCTTTGTAACTTGAGGCTGTGGATGTTCTGATCTTGAAATATGAGCCTAACACTAGATTTTTTCATCAGATCCCACAGATTCCTCATGAGATGGCCTCATTTATATCTATTTTACACTTAAAATAACATGCAATATTCCAAATACTTCATTCCAGTTGAAACAAAATATATGAAATGTATATGAAAAGCAATAGAAATTAAAACCACTGCTGTTATAAAAACACAGCTGAAAATATGTTTTCACATGATGTTTAAGTCACCATTGCAAATAAATATAACACATTATGAAACTCAAATTATTATTGTCTGCACGATAGAACAATTGGATGCATCACAACTTATTTGCTCTGTAGAGCTTTAGCTCTGTTAATAATCTAATTATTTCTCACCCAAACTGATAAAAGTTGAATAATCCATAGTCCTCTCATATTAACTTTATTTAACTTTTATTACTTCCTATGCTCCTGCTAGGAAACAAACAAAAACATTGCAAAGATGATTAGGCAAATACTATCTTCAGAAACATGTCCCTAGGCTGAACTAATGAATAGTGATATATTCTGGCACATTTTGCAAAAACAGACATTTTGCTGTATCCCTGTATTTATGGACTCCATGGGAAATACTTACTACCTTGTGCAATATAGCATATTTTGTCTATTACACAGTACAGTTGTGAAAATACATCCAACTCCCTAAAATATATCCAACTCCCTAAAAATTATTTCTCAGCCCCTAAGAGACAATCAATATGTAGAATTTTCATAGAGAATAAATATGTGTCATACCTAGCTGTCTGGATACACCAGACTTATCTGCTCTGTCACCATTGCACAGGGTTTATATGACATTCCACTAAGTTGTCCTGTCAGCTCCATATCATTAGTACCAGATAATTACAGGCTTCATCTTATGGTTAAAGTGTTGATGAGTTTGTAAATAAGAATGCCAGTGATTTATCTCAGGGCCATGAGGGTATCTACAGCCCTGCCTGTCCCTGACCACCCTCCAGGCTTCCACCTACCTGCCCAGGGCCCAGGACCCCATCTCAGCCCCCTGAGGCTGTCAGCCCCTGCCACAGCGTGACAGACCTGAGACAACTCACAACTGAAGAAGAAACCCTCCACACTAACGTAGACACATCTACAGTGAAGTGTATGGGGTGCCCAAGCACATCAAGGAGGAGCTGTAAGAAACAGCTGCTCTCTGCCATTCCCATCACCTGTGGGGCAATCCCAGCCTTAACGCTGTGTTTCATGTCTTTACTCACTGATTCACCTCAGAACGTGGCATAGTCTGGAGTCAAAACCTACACCGAATTAAACCAAACAGAGAAGTCCAACTCTGTCCAGGCTACGGTCTGGTAGGAGTATGAGCAGAAAGTTCTACTGAAACCTTTAAGGTTGTGACTTTGGCATGTTAGTTAAAATGATGGGCTCACCAGTACTTGTCTGATGAATCCTTTGTTCATGGATTTAGCACAAGACATTGGCACAACTTTCTCTTAGAGCCCTTTTTTAGACTTTTCTGTGTGACAGTTTACTCTCCAGCCAACAAAAAAAAGCTAAGTATTCATAACATGGCAAAAGAAGAAACTCTGAAGAAAGCTGTGCCTAAATAAGCTTTCAGAATGCAGTAGATACCTGCTTGCAGTGATTTAACCAAAGGAGTCTTGCAACTGCAGTCACAGAGCTCTCAGAGGCAAAACCTTGTAACACAATTAACTTCACTAAAAACCTCGTTAGAAGCAGTGAGGATTAAGCATGACCAAGTACAGTAAACAGACACACAGAGCTACATAATGTTTTAGATACCTACTCCAGCCTGCCTGCTCCTGGTTTAATGGAACAGAATGTCTCAGGGCTCCTAATGAGATGATAGTGTTTGCAAAATGAGATGTTCTGGTGACATCTGCTTGATGTCTCTGTGGAAACTTCATTTGACTTAGGCTGGCCACTTACTTTTAGATGAACTGATGGTGTCTCCTGCTTACACAGTGTTAGAGCTGGTAACCACTTCAGCAGGACTTAGGGATAGTTGCAATCAAACGTGGCTGATTTATTACTAATACTACCTGTAAAAGTGTACTTGTAATAAAGTAGTTCTGTAGAACTGTCATTTGGAATTTTTTATTAAAAATATGACTCATACAAGGAAAGGAAAGCAAGCAGAAAGTACAAAGTAAAACCTGAAGAAATGCTAAGATAAAATACGGAGAACAAGGGGGAGAGAACAAATGTCCTCCACTTTCTGAAACCAGACTAAAAAGTCTGGTTAATATATTGTCTGCCTCTCCAAAGGACTATTGTCTAATTCCTTAACTGAATTACCAATGGTAACATGCAAGTGATTTTTCCTGAACTATCACTTTGCCTGTTTTTCAGAATTACCTATGATATATGCAGTGTGTATTAAACAATGCTATGGAATGTTTATGCACAATCTAAGTACTTCTAAATGTATTATTATTCCACAAATGTATGGCCTATAACAAATAAGTCCACCTTTTTCTTTTCCTTTTTCTTTTCTCAGCAGTAGAAATTTGAGGGAGTTACAGGGATGAATTTAAGCCCTCAATTTTGTATTGTTCAAGAGATAGTAAATGGGGTCAAGAGTCACGGTGACAGACATTACAGCTTTCCTGATTTGAAGGTCAGATTTCATGACATCAGAAGCTTATCAAGAGATTTTCTCCTTCCTTAGAGCATAATTCATTTTCTGTCTTCACAAGAACACTGTTCTGTAGTATGGGAAGCAATTGCAGAAGAAGCAATTTGAACACTATTTTGCAGTGGGAGAGGGAGTCAGATTCGATTTCCACTGAAATAATTGGAAAGACTCACTAATTTCCTGAGAAGCTGATCAGATTATTAAAAAAAAAAAAAAAAAGTGACAGATCATAATAGAACTATGTCTGGTAGGAAAGTTTACTGACCTGCTATATCATATGAGCATGCTTTTGCTAAGAAAGAAGGGACCAAATGATCCTCGAGGTCCTTTCCAACATGGTATTCTATTATTCTTTATAGTCATCCATCCCAAAAAAACTGCATGTTGATGCATTCCAACAGCCCAGTGATAGTTAGCATCCCCAGTATCCCACATTTCTTTCAATATCTTTTACTGTTACACATTCATGATTTTATCTTTTACTTTCCTTCAGAAAAGTCCAGATGATTAATTGAACAATAACTTTGGCTTTGTTCATGTAAGTACATTAGAAGTTACAACACAACTAAATGATAATAGAATAGAATTTGGTTGACAGGACCAGTTTTCAGTTTCTTCTAATTAAAGCAAGGGATGCACTTGACTTAGAATCATAGAATCATCAGGGTTGGAAGGGACCTTAAAGATTATCTAATTCCAACCCCGCTGCCATGTGCAGGGACACCTCCCACTAGAGCAGGTTACTCTTTACAAAAATTTCTCTTTTACAAAAATTACTCTTTTACAAAAATTTCCAGGGCTTCCACCACCTCTCTGGGGAACCTGTGCCAGTGTCTCACCACCCTCATGGTGAAGAACTTCTTCCTAACATCTAATCTGAATCTACCCACCTCTAGTTGTGACCCACTCCCCCTAGTCCAACCACTACTCAACATCCTAAAAAGTCCCTCCCCAGCTTTCTTGTAGGCCCCCTTAAGATACTGGAAGGCCACAATAAGATGTCCTCAAAGCCTTCTCTTCTCCAGACTGAACAACCCCAACTCTCTCAGTCTACCCGTGTAGGAGAGGTGCTCCAGCCCTCTGATCATCTACATAAATATGCATCAATAAGAGATCTGTTTTACCCTTATTTGCACTTCGCTAATTCACCCTCTTGCCTTTTGGAGGGATGCGTAATACAGTTCTTGGCTTTAGAAATACAGTCTTAAATATATTCACTCTCTTCTTTCTCTCTCATGTGTAATAATTGTTGGAAGGATAAAAGTAATTTAAAAGCAGTGTATTTTTCAGTAACAGTGGGGGGTTTTTTACAGATTAGAAAAGCAGGACATGAACAGGCATTCAGTGCTATGAGCTTTAATTTCATTAATATACACTTTTTTAGAAATCTGAGTCACCAAGCAAATAATATGTTCTGTTTGCATCTTTTTAGCCAGGCAGAATTAAACACAACAAGTACCATTCATGCATAAGAAGAAAAGGATTACAATTACAAATTTTAAGGCAAATTTTAAAAAGAAAATAATGTGCACACCATAGTTCCTCATATAATCTTTTCCTTTTTATCAGTCATGAAGCAGCCATTTTATCACCATGTTCTTTCGCACTGATGGAAGTGATTTCACTTAAAATCAGTACAAAAATCAGTATTTCACAATGAAAAGTGAGAAAGACCTCTGAATAGAATATTTAAAAGTGGTTAGATACTGTAATTCAGATTCAGATTAGAAGTAGGAAAGTCCATTTACCTCCATTTGTACTCAACTAAACCATTTATAATATTACTGTCATAAAAAGAGAGAAAAAAAATTATTTCCTTAATATATTAATGAAAAATATTGAATACATAACTTAAATATAAGACTCTATTTCATTTGACATTATAGAAAGCTTCTGGATGTGGCAAAATTAGGAAAACCCCAAAAATATTTTAATGAGGTTTCTGTGATTACAGAACATCCTCGTATTATTTAAATATTTGCTATTTATCCATAGCAAAATGGTCATGTGCACTTTATCTGGACAATATTTTCTGTCCATATTCATGGTATAACTTGTCATTACTTTTAGCCTAAGAATTTTTCCAGCATGACATCATGCTGGAAGTATTCTTTTCAAACAAGTTCCACACATGAACATCAGCTGTGAAACTGTAGGTGAAAATTAAGTTCATACTTGAACCTCCTTGCTGTGCCTCATTTTCCCCCAAGAATCTTTTCAAGTGTTACTGGGTTATTTCCCTAGATGTTAAACAGCCATTTATTCATAAACTGTGCCTTGCAGTCAGGTATCTGCAGAACTGGAGGTAAGATACATCTTTTTATGATTAGCAAAACAGTTTAAATATTTAAATCTTCACCCATATGAATGCAAGAACAACTGAAAACACATCTCAGGACAACTCTGAAGAGCAATAAGGGACAACATAAGAGAAATACATTCTGCAAGGTTTGTTATACACCTGGAGAGATAAATACATGTAAAAAAAAAATAACCCAAGTCCAGAAGATTCTGCTCTTCCTGAAACTGACAAATTGCCTACAAACTACTAAGTATTGCCTAGGTACAGGTTGAATGTTGGAGCCCTAAATATATTCCATTCACAAACACTGGTGGTCTTCAACATTTATTCCCTCTCCTACCCTTCCTTCTCTTCCTCTAATAGTTAATAGTTAGGTACCACTTTTCACTAACTGCGCCAGGCCATACTGTCAGGTTACTCTTGAACCTATAGCAACAAATTTTGTCTTTACAGACACAGAATTGTGGGATTAATTTATTTGAATAGCTGGGACAAGATGAATTTCAGCTAAGGTGGCAGATGGCAGAAGATGAGGAGGAGGGAGAAAAGACATTCTTTGTGACCACTGATATATTGCAGGATCACAGATTTCAGGGTTGAAAGTACAGAAGTGATCACCTTAATGCTCAAGATGCCAGTTAGGCTGCTTTCCCAGTTAAGGACAAAACAGTCTCTTTGCTCCTCTCTCGTAGCACTGAGGGCGAAGGGAAACCAAACCAAACCAAACCACAAAATTCTGCTCTATGCACACTTTTAGTAAGAAGCACCCAGAAGTCTTGAAAAGAGCCAAACCCACCTTCACATCAGCCTTCCCACCTTACAGCCCCACACAAAGTCTTGCATGGCAGGCAGGCAAGCTGGGAAGCAGCACACCAGTGGGCTGAGGTGCTGGCCTGGCTACGTAGCATGCTCAGCAAAGCCCATCTGCTGACAGCAGGTTAGGGGGACACTCCTCCAAAGTGAGAGGATGCCGTGGTCAGAGCACTGTACAGCTCTTGCAGCTGAGCAGAGCTCAGGACAGGACCTATTTTGAAGCTATTTTTTCTTAAAACCCACACAGGACACTTAGAATTAGGCAGTTTTATGTACCACTCAATGTATATAAAGCTCCCCAAAATGTTGACTTCTCTATCAGAAATGCCATGGCAGATCATGTCTGTTCAGTATAGCAATACTGAATACAAGGTTTCATTTAAGCTGAGGTGAAATGAAAACATTATTGTGAGAGCCTCTAGCTTGTAAAGATTTCCAATATAGCTTCACAACAGGTTGATAAAAAGCTTCGATGTTGACTTATGGAGTGAAATGCAATTACCACCAGGTGTTTCGAAAGTGCTGGCAACCATCAGCTTAGTTCTCATGAAAACGATAAATTGTTATGCAGAAGTACTGCAGAGTGATTACATTTAGAGTAATTATGGCAAAGAGTAATTACGGCAAAAAGTAATTAAGCAAAACAAGAAGAGCACACAGCATCATTTTACCCCTTTCTCTAACAAAGGTGGTCTGTGTGTCAGAGATTTCAATTGAATTTATTAATCATCATAAGATCTTTTCAGGATGTAGCCTACTTGTGGATTTATTCTGGATACATTTTCATGTGGTCAATCATAGACTGAATAATAGCTCCATTTTCTGATGTTTTTTCTTCATATCTGCATAGCTCTCATAGTACTAATCACAAAAATAACAATGAGACTGCTGATAGACTAAGGACAGAATGGGCCACTGTGAACAGCAGGACTAAATACTCTGTAACAAAAGGTGCATTTTTTTCCTTATAGCAGTGCTACCATCTAGTACATATTTTGAGTTTCAAACATATAAAATCTTTTGAGAAATACCCAGATGTGATTTGAAGTAAGAAATAGTGAGGTATTGTCGAGGTTTAGGCTCAATTCACAAGACCTGCAGCAGATGCTCTCTGTTATCCCCTCTTTCCCCCAAAATAGAGGAAGAGAAAGAGGATAAGGGAGAGGAACATATGGTCCCCTCCCAAATGGGAGAGGAAGCGAATGAGAGAGAGGCTTACAGATTATAAAAGAAAACTAAAACAGCTTTAATGAAGATAATTATAATAAAATGGGATACACAAAAATATATACAAAACCAGTATCAAACTCAACCTCTCCCTGATGGCAGTTATGTCACTGTCATCACTGAGGCTGTGGAGCAGGCACTGGCAAAGTCCCAGACTGGCCTCAGCAGCTGATGGGAACCAGGTTCAGGAGCACACGAATCGGGATCAAAGGCAGGTCCGAGAAGGCTGAAGGGGAGGGTCCATAAGGCAAGAAGGACCCAAAAGGCAGACTGAAGGAAGGGCCTAAGGATCCTGAAGGGAAGAGGGTTAAGACCCTCGTGATCCCTCAGCTTTATACTGAATATTATGTATATGGGATGGAATCCCTCATTGGTCAGTTTAGGGTCCCCTGTCCTGGCTGCTCCTCCCCGCAGGTGCTGCCTTTCACTTTCTGCACCCCAAGATGTGGCACACAAGATCTAGCAGTGACCTTGGTCTGCACACACCAATCCTTGGTAGTAACTAAACATCAAGTGTTATCACTGCTAGAAGCAGACACTGCCTGTGAAAACATGCTGTGAGCTTCAGAAAGTGCAGTTAGTGAGCAGAGACTCAGACGAAAAGTAAAATCTCTGAAAAGACTTGGTTTGGTTCTCACTCGCTTGGTTGTTCAGCCTGGAGAGGAGGAGGCTCTGGGGTGACCTTATAGTGGCCTTCCAGTACCTAAAGGAGCCTGTAAGACAGCTGAGGACAGTCTTTTTGGCACAGCCTTTTGTAACAGGACAAGGGGTAATGGTTTTAAAGACGGAGATTTAGACTAGAAATTTTTTATCATGAGGGTGGTGAAACACTGGCACAGGTTGCCCAGAGAGGTGGTAGAAGCCTCATTCCCGGAAACATTCCAGGTCAGGTTGGACGGGGCTCTGAGCAATCTGATCTAGTTCAAGGTGTTCCTGCTCACTGCAGCAGGGTTGGACTGGAGGACCTTTTATAGTCCCTTTCAACCAAAAACATTTTATCATTTTATGATTCTACGAAATTGTGAAATTCCACGTAAAGGAACACAACATTTCTATAAAATGAGTCCTCTGGCTGCATCCAGTAAATGCATCTGGCTGAGGTTCACCAATGTGTCTACAAATGCCAAGTACATATGCATTTACAAATGATTATTTAAGAACTGCACAGTAGAATTGATGGATTAAAGTGCACATCATTTTAAATCCATGCTGCAGCATTTACTTTTGTTTTTAAAAGTACATTTCATTTGGCATAGAACTGATTGTATTCTTGTTTCATGCTATTTTTACTGTATCGAAATAGCCATTGCTCAATGTTAATTTGAATCTACATTTGAATATGCACCAGTTTGGACTGTCTCCTTCCAAAGTGGAGCCACATACAGGTCTTCATAAAATAGGTTTGAATTTCACATCATTGGAGAACTTTGTTTCTTTCTATATTCAAATACATGGATCTGGCTCTGTTTATATGTCTCTTAAGCAATTGTAGAGATTTAAACTGCACTTGAATGAGAAATATCAATGAATTCCATCAATTTCAATTGACTTTTACCAGCCTGAATGAACAGAGGACCATGCCTTCCACACTCAAGTACTTGAAAATGAGAATGCTTCTTATATCAGTTAAATTTTCATAAAGGTGTTTTCAACTCATGTCATCTAGTCATATAACTCTATTGAGTTTTGTGTACATTATTTTTTCTGGAAGGTTTCCTGAGGACACTGCTTGGTTTTAAGTATTATGTAAACATTTTGTAAGAAAAGCAGTTTGTATTTCATATTATAGAGACAAGCAGAGACAGGACAGACCTACTGAAAAAATCACTTGAAAATTCAGGCGAAGTACAATATATCTTAAAACAACTGTATATTACTTTATATTCATTATACATTGAAACAAACACAGAATTTTAATTTTCTGGTCTTTGACATTTGCACACGTACTAAATACATAACACTAACACAAGCCCTGTAAGCTAGAAGCTGTTCTTTTCTCTGCTTTTATCCTTTCCTAAAATACACAAATATCATTAGGTTTCATGTGACACACAGTACTGTGAAGCAATGATGAAGATAATGAAGTCTAAAATAATGCAATCACAACATTTGTTTATGAAAAGATCCCTCACTTTCCCTACTATGTGGGATTTAAAGTGAAATATACTTTACTGCAATATTGAATATACAAAGTTTAATGTTTATCACTTGGAGATAATATATTTTAAAAATATATTTAAAAAATAAAGGTACAATATAGATTATGAAAATAATAAAGTTAAGGTTTTAAGTAAGAGGTGCATGAACACAAATTGAAAATGAATACAAAGCTTAAAGGGTCGCAACTTAAAACATGTCATTAAAGTGTCCTGTCTTACCAAAAATGAAATGATTTTGGAAATATGCTTTTGTCAATGTTTAAATTTAGAAAAAGTCTTCAGAAGAATTTGTAAATGATCAAAGATCCAATTAATTTCATCATATGAAATACTGAAAGAATATTAAGATCACAGATGGGAACACTCAATTACAAAATTAAAGTTTGCTCCTTATGCAGCCATAATTATTTTTTTACATATAATTTCAGCCAGTTTGTCCTATATGATTTTGTTACCTGCCTTAGACATAGGAAAAAAAATATGAAACATTTTTATTACAAGATAGAAATTTTAGGCAATTCTGAATGCTTACATCATAACAGAAATACTTAGTACATACCTTTGACTGAAAACTGTAGTTTAATGACTGACTTCAAAGTGGCCTTTAAGTATTAGCTTCACTTTCAGCTAAAATTATTATCTTCTCCAAAATCAGTTAAATGAGTGATACAATTACCTGTGAGGTTGGCACAGCTGAAGGTGTGGGGTGAGCAAGTCCCATCTTTTTCAGGACGTTTGCACATGATGAACAGTATATTGGTTAAATGTCATTTAATTTTTTTTTTTTCATTTGGACTATGGATCGTAAGTCTGATTTATGTTTAGCAGTGCACAGTGTGCATCTGGGTCCACACATATGTTGTAAATGTATTTTAGGCTTTATAAGTCTTTCGTATCATACCTCAAACACTTACCCACAAGCAGGCAAGACCAATATTGCACAAAGAATCCTGATGAAATAATTTCTTAACTTATTTATACATTGGTCTTTACAATCTCAAAGTTCTACTGATGCAATATTTTAATGATATTTCTGCATCTTTTTAAGGAAAAAGTGGTAAGCCCCGGAAAATGAACACGTAAAATATTACATTGGCTTAGAAACCTGCTGCAATCTTATTACAACCTCAAGAGACAAACAGAACTGAGCTCCTTCTAGAGTCTGCAAGAGAGGAGACCCTCTCACGTTAGCATGAGGTGCTGCAGAGATGCTACCTCTTCACTGCTCTTTCATCCACTCTGCAGAGAAAACTATAAAAAGGAAAGACCTCTATGTTTCTCCACTAACACACAGTTTTAAGATGGACTGAAAAGCTCCTACTACTTGATCTGGTGGGATACACTGCTTCTATCATCAGTGTGGAAAGTGCATTGTACGTTTTGACCTTCAGGAGACACTTGTGAAGCACCACAAAGAGGTGGCATTTTGGCAGCATACATACAACGAAATTTTAGGAAGTTTATAAGAAAAAAAAAGAGTAGCAGTTTCTATTGGAGTTCTCCAATTCTGTCAACTTATGAGAAATACAATTTAAAAGAAATTTATGAGAAATCTAAGTACTTGCTTCACAACATACACATATCTTGCTTTAGTTTGAGGGGAGTAACCATTCCTGTTGCCTACTTTGTTTTGTACAGAATAATATTTTCAATCACACAACAGGGTGGAATTCAGTGGGATTATTTATGTATGAGCAGAAAATTCACCCCAGCCAGAGAAATACTTTTTTTTCTTTCTTTACTTCATGTACACTGACATTAACCTTTCTGCTTAAAAAGATGTAAAAAAGTGTGAGCTAAATGAGGTGAAACTTTTGCTTTGCCCTCCACCAGAAACAATCCCTGCCAATGAGCTCAGAACATGAAAGCAAACATTTGGTTGTACGGGATCATCAGCTCCCATTCTCCAATTTTCTGCCCAAATTAGCCATTTTTGTGGCACAACTATATTAACACTGCTCTTACATCCACAGCTGTCATGTAAATGTGTCACAGCTGAGTATGTCAAAGTCACACTAGTGACACCAATCAACAAAAGTGTGTTTTAGGTAGGAAATTGAGCTGTGGAGTGTCAGCTGCTTCTTAAGGTTCCTCTGAAAAGCAAGGCGGAAGTTTTACTGATACTCACCAGGAGCCAGGTGGGGCTTTTCTAACTGTTACTGCAGTCCCCCTCCTCATGCCTAAAATTCCAAGCAGATGTAGCTCTATTCCTATCAAGCATCTGGGTTTAAAATTATGTACAATTAAGAATAAAATGCCTTTTCCAGATGAAACAATAAACTCAGCATGTGAACTTTATACAATTCCATACTACACTGTAATTTTTTATTCAAAGTAGTAAAATCACAAGCAAATTTTAAAAGGAAAAAAAAATCATTTTCAAAGCTGTAGAATCTCCTAATATGTTATAAATTCATCTGAAGTCTGATAGTGCTTTAATAATTTGAGTGATTAGTGGCTGATTAGGATCGGAAAACTCAAAGGAACTTCAACATTTTTCTAGGCTGTGTTTTCTAACATAAATCCTAACCCAGAAAATGGTTTCCTGCACAGATAAACCCTTCTTCTCCAACTGAGTTTTCTTTCATATATTTTGTGTTCCTAGCAATACCATCAAACTGTCTCTTCATATGAAAGAAAGGACACAAACACCATGCATGCAATAGCATGTCTTCAATATTATTTTACTGATTCCAAGCAGACAATACTGACACACAAACATAGACATTTTCATGTGAGCTAACCCTCCATAGTTGACGTGGTTCCACCACTCTGAACTTTTTTTTTTTAAAGCAAGTTTTTGGAGACGAACCTGACAAGGCATCTGGCCAACACTATTTAGCATCTTCAAAGACCCAGAGGAGAGTGCAGAACTCTCTCAGCAAGCTTGCACATGATACCAAAGCCAGGGGAGTGGTGGATACGCTGGAGAGCAGAGGTACCTTTCAGAGGGCTCTTAGTAAACCTTAAGAATGGAAGTAACAGCTATCAAATGAAGTTCAACAAAGCCAAAAGCAAAGTCCTGAAACTTGGACTGGGACTCAGTGCAATTCAGCAGGAAAGGACACGAGAGTGCTTGTAAAGCAGAAATTAAATATGAGTCATCAGTGTACCCTTGTAGCAATAAATTACTGTAATACTGGGCTGTATTAGCAAGAATCAGCCAATGGGTCAAGAGAAGCAATCAGCCTACACAGCGCTCATGAAGCCACATCTGGAACACACTGTTCAGTTTTGAACACCCCACTTCTTGAGAGGGATGGATATGCTGGAGGAGAGCCAGTGAAAGGCCACTAATCTGGCCAGGGAGCTGGAGCACAACAGACGAGGAGAGACTGAGAGTGACACATAGTTCCAGAGAAGGCTGGGGGAAAATTTAATTGGCATCTTAAATTATGTATTAGTTACAGAGAAGACTTAAGTACATAGCAAAAGGACAGAAGGCAACAGGCATGAGCTACACCAAGGGAAAACTCAACTGGGGATAAAAAGAAATATTTTAGTGAGGGTGCTTACACACTGGCACAGGTTGCCCACCCTGGCCAAATTGTTGAATCTCTATCCTTATAAATTTTCAAAACTTGTCTAGACAAGGATGTAATCCAGTTCTGAGGGTATTCTTCCCTTGAGAGGATGTCTGGAGGTTCCTTCAACTTAATTTACTCTGTAAGTCTATGGGTCATTAATAAAAAAAGTAAAAGCACACCTTACTCCAGCTACCAATAATGTTGTCAAAGGACTGAGTGCCCTTCCGCTATTTCTTTAGTGGTTTACCACTTAAAGACATATTAAGTGTTTTATAAAATTGCTGAAACTACTCATCTTACTTAAGAATTTGCAGAACTGGATCACTTACCTTATATACTTTGTATTGATTTAAATGCATCCTTTGATTTTTTCCAATTCAGAGCTACATGATATCAAGTCCCCCCACAGTTTTTGAGGGAATGCTGTTTTTAAACACTTAAGCATTGCCCAGTATTGCTTTATGGAACATAATATTTTAAAACTGAAGTATATATTGCACATTGAAAACTTTATCTCCATCTCAAAGTCTATTAAGTTAACAAAACATACACATGCACATGCAACACATGAAGAAATGCTTCCCTCAAGTAGACACAAATCCTCATTTTGGTACAACTACATACAGGTCATAAACAAAACTTTATACAGTGTACACAAAAGTTCTGTGTATACAGTAAGGCAGACATACAAAGTGAAAAAAAGTCAATTATTACTCAGCATGTTACATTAAGAAGACAGCTAAACAGATAAAATTAGCATTTCCTCTCTAAGCAATTGCCTCAAGTTGTATGTAGGTTATTTCAACTCCAGCTCAGAGCCCATCTTTACTTTAAAAAGAGAAAAGGCATTGTTGAAACAATCTGAAGAGATAACATAAGATTTCCCCTCTGAAATCATAGTGCTATGGTGTTTATTATCTGTAAGACATAAATTTAGCCATCTCTTTGCTTTGATGGAGTAAGATGGCAGAAAGCTACTTGTCCGTATCAACATTTTCTTCTTGTATATTTGAATGTTTACACACTGTATGCTTAATGAGTAAGAATACAGACATATCAGCTCCAATATTTTTTTCTCAAGTATTTCTTAAAGGTCCCAGAGCTTCATTTGACACAGCTATCTAAGATGCAAAGGATCAACCCAGTTTTCGTTCACATCAGTTTCACAAACTTTTGCTACAAACGCAACTTCAGTACATTAAATACCAATTAGCTTTATCAAGATAAACCCAGGATAAAGCTCATTGTGCTTTGTTTTCTAGGTATTTAGTTCACAAAAACAAGTAGACAACATGCAGGACTTTTCAAAGTTCACACGTGTGTGCAGTTGGTAGATGGTGGTGTATCTATCCTACTTTTATTTTCCTTAGCATCATTCAGAGGTGACTTGTTGCTTATCTGGCATTTGAAGACTTGTTTGTAGGCTTTCCTAAAATTTTCAGAGAGAAACGCGTATATTATCGGGTTCACAGAAGAATTGCTGTAAGCCAGGCAGTGTGCAGTTACTCTGAAGAGAAAGGAGGCTTGAGTCAGTGGGAAAACTCCAAATTCAGCCCAGAGATGAATCACGTGATGTGGCAGCCAGGAGATGCCAAAAACCACCACCACCACCAACACAGTCTGTGCTGTCTGAGACAGGGAAAGGAAAACACAGATGTCTGATGAGCACTTGAAGAATCTACTTTAAATCTGCTTCAAAACCATTACTTAGTAGAAAAAAGGTATATTGAGAGAAAACACATTCTGGAACATTTATTAATTATTTGACTCTATTACCTCTATGGGCTTTTATTTTGTATTTTATATTGTATATTTGGACTACTACAATGAGAACCTTAGCCTTGAAAACACCACAGTAAAAGGCAAATGTACAACTTTGCTCAAAGGTAAAGAATGATGTTCCTGATTCCCTAAACAAAAGCTTAGCCTTTTCTGAGGTGGACATAAGCTCAATGTAAAATAATGATAACATAATTCTTTGGGAAATCTCATCTAGATCTAATGATCTATGTTTTAGTACAGTGCACAAGGATTTCTGACCAAAATTTCAAGAGAGATCTTGATCTATGAAAGGAGCTAGTGGAAGAGCTTGGAGGAGTCAGATGAACACTTTGTTCAAAAGGGGCAGAGGCTTTTTTTGAAAGTCTCTCCTTTAAACAAAATTTCGACAGGAGGAATCATACAACAACATTCTGGGATACAACTCGGGGAAAAAAAAAGAGAAAAATAAGGAACTTAAAATTTCTGATGATTGCGCATTGCCAAACCCAATCTGTAAATTAAAGCTCACCACTAAACACTGAATTCGGAAAAATGGAACTCAAAATATCCTCAGTGTTGCCTCCTGATTCCACTTTTGTTATGTATAAGAGGGAAGGCCATCAAATTCATTAGATCCATACAGCTACAGCATCAGTCAGTGCAAACCTTTCAGGTGCTGAAGATATTCTACCAGGGCACATGGAGTTTGACTGTCAATGTTTTCTTTTGCTTTCACTTACTGCAGAAACAGCAGTTAGTGCTATGCTCTTGCTCAACTAATTAACATGTACTCCTCTAACAAGTACCTCTTTCAACTAAACCACTGTCACAATAAAAGCCGAATATTAATTTTAAAGTATATTATGGTATGGACCATTATAATTACTCTATTACCAGTGTACAATATAATTTTTCAGATAACTTAGGCTCTTCTTCACAGGAAAAACTAATCCAGTGGCTACAGAGTGATAAATACTGCAGCAGAGAGAACATATGGACTTTTTTGCTAGTTTATTGAACTTGGTCTATACTTCTTGAATTGATAAATGGTCAGAAATAAATTCAGACTGACCTACCTAATCTCAACATAACTTACAGAAACAAAAAAGTTTGATTTCTGTGGCAACAGGCCAAATTAACTTCTGACAGATACCATTGTTGGTTAGCAAAATCTCACAACAGAAACCAAAGGACATTGTATCTGCAATATATATAATTTGTTCAGTCTCAAGGATTCACCTGTTTTCACAAGCCATTCCTCTGCTCGGCCTTATGGAGCTTAAGTCAGTTGCCACTAACAAACAGCACACAAATATTTTCTTTTAGATCTCATCAGGAGATTATCTGCTAACAAGTATAAAGTAAGAGCAGTTTGTTCTCTGATCCGTTCAATGTGTTAATATTCCAACTGAAAACAGATTGTCTGAATATCACAACATCTGTTTTATCCCATTATTCCTCCTAAGCCTAATTGCAGAGCTTACCTTTCTAAAATCATCACTATGCCTTGCAACCAAGGTAACACTAAAGGGCAGCTCTGGTTTACCTAACGGGAGCTTGCTTAGGGTATATCATCAGCAAATAAAGATCACCTGAAACACAGGATATTAATATCGATGCTTTGGGACCAAAAAGCAAGCAAAAGAGCATTTAGGCACATTCATATTTTTCATTAACTCTTTTCTGCACATAAAGCAAATTAATTTTAAGATTCTACTAGTGAAATTTTCACAAAGGCTTGAATAACGTTAAAAAGGCTTAATTTAGTCTGAAATGCATTCTTAACAAAACTGTAGAAGGAAAAGAAGATAGAATAACCAGAGAAAGACAGCACACTGGCAAAAACAGAGTTGCTTTGAAAAATATGTTAGGCCTTAGGATCAGAAATTTAATTTCTAAGGCAAAACAAGTTTTGGGCTGCTTTTGATTTTTTTCCTTTTGGTTACTGAATCCTGATACGTCCAAGCAATCTTGGGCATATCTGTAATGCTTTTCCCTGAAGCTATGGAAGCTAGTTCCTAGCCAAATTTGATTTTTACTTGCAATTTTTAAAAGTTAGTGTTTAAGGGATATGTACAGATATTTCCACTTTGAGAATAATTTAGATCAGAGATGACGATGTACAGAACATCTTTGAAAACTACATCTTTGGCCTTGAAGACATCAAGTGTAAAAGTATGTATGTTAAGTATTTTACAGAATTGGGGCCATAATGCTTTAATTCTAGGAATTAAAATCTATTGACCGGGATATTTTTAAAAAAAATAAAGAATGCATAAATAATAGATTATTTATTCCCCGTTGAGTCCATGCATACCTCATTTACATTGCAGACAGTCTGCATGCCCATATGGTTTTAGTGATCAGATCAAATGAAGAGCTATAGCCTAGGGGGTTTTTCTGACTCCACATTCATACACTGAGAAGTTAGTCAAATGATGACTGTGGTCAAATCTGCTCAAAAATCAGAACCATATTATATTAACTGACAAATTCAATATATAAACACATCTTTCAAATATGGTTTCAAATTACAAAGCTTATATTCTGCTTTAAAGACCTTTCACAATTCTACTTGTAACCAGTACATAACTTAACTCTTGCTCATAAAAGTAAAAAACATTTTGTGGAAAATCAATAGAAGAATTGCAGAATCATTGAAAGTCTCTTCCTTTCTTTCCTATCAGGAAGCACAATAAACCAAATTTTAAAATCTCATCATATAACCTAGGAACTCTTCACAAAACATTAAAAAATTCAGCTAGTTAAAAAAATAAATAAATTACAAGTTAGGGAAAAAAGGCTGTGAGGCAAAAAAACCTATTTAATATTAGAGACAGGTTTTCTCTCCATGTCTAACTTAAAGATACCCTGAAGTTCAAAATAAGATCTCAGGTAAAGACTTGATGTACTTCAATGGAAAACTCGGATCAGAAAAAATTCCAGTCTAGCTAAGTTCGAAGAGGCATTGAATCCATCATTAAATACTTAATTCCAATTCCTTCTCTCCTTATATCTTTAGCAACAAGCAATATAATACCGAATTAGCTTAGCTATAAAACTAAAATGTAAACAAATACATATTGGTAATGAAAGCAATCTACCTTTTTCTTGGACGCTTCTGACTTCTTGGACATGTTTCTCAACTTTTTATGTAGATGATTAAGAACCTGAAAAGATTATTTCGATTAATTTACATCTTTTATTTCTCCATTTTCTAAAATTCAAACCCATGTATTTTAGAGCATGCTCTCCAGTACTGCGTCAGTCACCTACAGACACCACTGATCCAATTTACATCTTTCAAAAGTGCACAGTGAAAAATCCAAAGGAATGACATATCTGCATGTGTGAATCAACAAATATGAAGGAGCCCACAATTGAATTCCTATATAAAAATTCAGAGGTATTGCATAACAAATACATATTACAAATGAACGAGGCAACAAATGAAAATCTATTAGGCACCTAGAATTAGCAGTCATTCTTCTTTCACAAAAATGTCAATACTTGTTAATTTAGAATGACCTTTGCTGTATGTAACATAAAAAGTCTATGTTTTGAATCAGAGCTTTTCTGAGTCACCTGCATAATTTGTTTTCTTCAGATGGATGTTTGGTTAATATAATCAGGATGTTGGCACTATTTGATCTTCGAAAGAAGCTTAGGTTTTCAAAGATAATCTTTACCAAAATGTATTTTATATGAGGCATGACCTTTATCAACAATCTGATGGTACTTGTCATGTACCTTTCACAAGTAATTTTAAAAAACATGCCTCAAAAAGCCTCATCATCCAAAAGCAGGGACCAAATTTTAACATAATGATTTACATAGAAGATGTTGGATAGTGGATGCACAGAGGTACTTTATCTGCAGTCATTATTAACTGTACCTCATACATTCATATGGCTCCATTTGTAGGCATGAGGGGCAGGGAATATGCTCTTCAGCTGAATGTGTGTTTTAACAAGTTGTAAACCATACAGAATTTAAAAAAGGACATGTTTAATTAAACTCGAGGGTTTAATTACAACATGGTAAGAGGAATTTTTTAGAGAGAAAGTCAGAGTGTAGAGCTTAGTTAGATGATGACAATGTTAGGTTGCACTTTACATACCATTAAGATGAACTGAGAACAATTTGATAGGTAAGACCACTCAGCACTAAAAGGGGTTTTTTAGAGGAATATAACACTAAGTTTTAGGTCTTATAAGTACACTTCTTGAGGTGAAGAAAAGGATATAATTTCAAAATAAATTCAGATGTTTCCCCCGCTTTCTTCGGAATTCATGGCTAACCCCTACCAGGACAAACACCAAACAAGATGACCTCTAGACTTGATCCCACTCTGGCATTTGAGTCTTAGAAACATACATAATGAATCAAAGGAAGTAAGATTATATTTGTGAATAACCACAGTTCTTCAGTGGATTCCACTTTTAAAGTATCTACTCCTAGCTACCACTGAACCACAAAAAAATAAAAATTACTTGTAAACACTGAGCACTTGTAAACACTGAAGAGCAGTTCATTTGTGCTTACCTGTGCATTAACATGCTTACGCTTGAAAGATTCAGCCTTGCCTGCACTCCCTGTTCTGAAACACTAGCTACCAAGGCTAGTGTGAGCTCAGGAAAGACAAAAGAAAAATAAACAAGTTTTCCCTGAGAAGGTCCCATTTTGGCTTCAGCTCATTCTTGAGGATTAAGCAGACCAGAAGGAAAGAACAGAAGAGGAGCCCCTGAGGTCCAGCAGAAGACCCTCTGATGGTCTGACAACCCTCTGGCTCACACACTCTTTATGAACCTGCCATTACCATGCACAAAACATCTAAGCTGCTTAGTCCGTGGGTCAAAAATGTAAAACCAAAAAAGAGCATCACTGAAGTGTGAAGCAGTGAAGTCCACCACTGCTGCTTCACCTATTGTACCCCCTTCATGTACCTTACAGTGATGTACTGTTTCTGCTGGACCTCTGCAAATCCCATCACCTGCCACTCAGAGACTGGACTGTATTGTGATTTTCCTTCACAGCCCAAAACTAAAGTCAGATAAACTCTTCCCAGAAATCAGAACTGCAAAATCTTCTTTTAAAGTTACAAACATGTTTTCCCTTGTTCTGAAACTTTTAGCACAAATTTTTGCATTCTCTCAATCTAAAGAAAGATGCAGTAAGCAAAACTCTTCAATTGGATATTTGGGGATTTGGTTGGGGAGTGGAAGGGTTTGTTGAAGATTTAGATTATAATCTTCCAGTGAATCCTTCTCAAATTCCCCCCTTTCAGATTATATACGTATTCCATAAAATAGGTCTCTTCAGTGAAGACATGCTCTATGTGGCATGTACCAGATGGTGTGCAAACCAGCAGCAAGAGAAACAGGATTTAATCACCTATCAAGAGCGGTGGAACAGCACTTGGAGACTTACACGGAATACTACGGAGGGATATTAAGAGCCATGTTTATGCACAAACACTACAAGGCAAATCAAAGACACCTCTTCCCACTGTCCTGTTCAAATTCTTCCTTTTCTTTGGGCCAATGAATAACCAATTGTTCCGCTAAGAGCCACTGCCACTTCACCTGAATGAATAATAGTTCTACATGTGCTCTTCATTTGTCTCACATTATTTCTGTAAAGAAAGTCTTTCAAAATATTCACTAGTGCATTTGTGGTGCATTTTTAGCCATGGAATGAAATACCCACCTTGCTAAAAATTAGGTCACAACCTGTTCTCATAAGGCGTCACATTTTTTAAAAATTCATCTCTGAGGGAAAATTAACTCTTTGTATGAAACTCTTCTAATTCCAGCTTTCATATACCTCTTGATCAGAGATCTTATTTGGCTCCTGGGGAAGAAATACCTTCCCTGTTTTCTGGAGATGAAGGTGGGGTAGGGTGTGGTGCTGTAGGAAGAAAGTTACACTATTGTGAAAGAGGGTGTAAGGAGACTTGTAGGATCATAGAAGTATAAGAATTTCTAGTCTGGTCCAGACTGTACTACAACAACTACCACTGATGGCATTTGGGAGGCCTTGGATTTTGCCTGCAGATTATCCATTCCTTTTTTTTTTTCTTCTCCTCCAGCTGTTTCAGGAACTACATTCAAGATGGTTTGAGAGCCCAGGCTGAGGGAGTATGACCAAATCAAGCTGAGAAAGGGATTTTTCCAATAAGGAGAGAGAACAAAAATCTGTGTCTATCGAAATCTACAAAACATTGTGAAAGCTTGAAGTCTATGCTGCTGCAAAGCTTCTTTCCAGTCTGGCTGCATATAACCATTCCACTGACTACATCTTCATTATCAGCCATTGGAAATCATGCAGCAGGAGAGCCTGCCCAAGGTCATTACCTGAAAAGAATGAACTGCTTGTTTAACAGAGCCATAATGTGAGCATTATATTCTGAACCATATTTTATAGCATGAACCTGATTTAAATTCAAGTGCCATTGCCTGCAATCCATTTTTTAAAGTAACGCTGCTGCTTCTATTGTCACAACAGATCCTTCACCCTGTGCTGTTTAATAGTGTATCACTAATGTGTCATACCCTTTATTTTTTCTTTTCAATGTAGTTTAATAAAGTTTTCCCTCACTGCTCAGCAAAATTTAATACATAATATCTTAGGACAAGCACCATATAAGCTTGTCTTTTATGTTGAGGCTCCTACATTTTATGGCTTACTTGTAACCAAGTCTATAAATCACACATGGCTTCCATGAATTCAGAATGTTCAGAATGATAGATAATAACGGAAACATTCTTAAGGCAAGAAATAATTCTTTTAAAAAAGCTTTTAACTTTATACATCTATAAAAGGAAAAGTTTGTTAATGATTTTAGGTGTCCATTTGATTGAAGGAGGCCTGACTTTCAAGGGTTGAATCCTCATAACTGGGTACTCAAATGCAGAGGCACCCAAAATCAGTTGTCACATTGCACTACCCTGGCAGACATCAATTGTTAGAAACTCACTGGGAAACATTTATCACTGTGCCCTTTAACAACATCTAAGTGAACAAACATTGCAGCAATGTTACAAAGCATGTACAGAAAGTCAGTATTAAAAAAACATGGCAAGTAATATGATAAGCAATAAAAAATAAGAATGCAGGCTGTCTACAAGTATGCAGCACTGTAACTTGACACTGCTCCTCTGGCTGGAGTACTAAGCTCCTTTCAAGAGTAATTCTGTGAGTTCAAGAGAAGTTCTGTGAGTTCAAGAGTAGTTCTGAGTTCTTTTTCAATACATTCATCAATGATCTGGACGAAGGGATGGAGTGTGCTCTCAGCAAGTTTGCTGATGATACAAAACTGGGAGGGGTGGCTCACACACCAGAAGACTGTGCTGCCACTCAGTGAGACCTGGACAGGCTGGAGAATCGGGTGGAGAGGAACCTAATGAAGTTCAACAAGGGCAAGTGTAGAGTCCTGCACCTGGGGAGGAATAACCCCATACACCAGTACAGGTTAAGGGTTGACCTGTTGGAAAGCAGCTCCACAGAGAAGGACCTGGGAGTCCTGGTGGACAACAAACTAACCATGAGCTAGCAGTGTGCTCTTGTAGCCAAACAGCCAATGGTATTCTGGGGTGCATTAAGAAGAGTGTGACCAGCAGGTCAAGGGTGGTTCTCCCCCTCTACTCTGCCCTGGTGAGGCCACATCTGGAGTACTGTGTCCAGTTCTGGGCTTCCCAGTTCAAGAGAGATAAGGAACTACTGGAGTCCTGTGGAGGGCTACAAAGATGATGAGGGGACTGGAACACTCTATGATTCTATGATCTCTCTTATGAGGAAAGGCTGAGAGCCCTGGGGTTGTTTAGTCTGGAGAAGAGAAGACTGAGAGGGGAATCTTATCAATGCTTAGCAATATCTAAAGGACAGGTGCCAAGAGGATGGGGCCAGACTCTTTGCAGTGGTGCCCTGTGACAGGATAGAATCATAGAGTGTTTCAGGCTGGAAGGGACCTCTAGAGGTCATCTTGTCCAACCTCCCTACACAAGTAGGGACATCTCTACCTAGGTCAGGCTGCTCAAAGCCCCATCATAAGGGCAAGGGGGATAAGGGGCAACAGGCACAAACTCAAGCAGAGGAAGTTCCAACTGAACATCAGGAAAAACTTCTTTCCTTTGAGTGTGACAGAGGCCTGAACAAGGCTGCCCAGAGGGGTTGTGGAGTCTCCTTCTCTGGACATATTCAAAACCCACTTGGACATGATCCTGGGCAACCTGCTCTAGGTGAACCTGCTTTAGTAGAGGGGTTGGACTAGAAGATCTCCAGATATCCCTTCCAACCTCAACATTCTGCAATTCTGTGAGCCAACAACAGCTCATTTCCTATGGACTTGTGATTTCTTGACTGTGTGTTCCCAGAAAGAGGTGTCTCCCCCATGAGTAGATGCTACATAAAACCTCTTCTCCCTATGGCTTGTCCAATGTTTAACAGCTGAGTACAAACCGACTCTCCTTTTAAGGAGAGAGGATGTCAGTGTCTCCACCTCCTGCAGTAACTCATGTTTTCACAAAACTAGGGAAATGTAATTCCTTCTGATATTTTCACTCCCCTATCAAATATGGTTGAAACTGAACCAAAGGTTTTTGTGTGAGAGAGGAAATGAGTAGCTGTACACACAAGACAGAGGTCTTATAAATCTCTGCCTTAAAAGCACATCACGTGAGATTTCCAGTTCTGATTTTGTGAGAAGATGCTGTTTCCAAGCATCTAGAAGTATTTCAGCACTTCTGTAGGTTGTAACAGTATTGCTGTCCACTGGGGAAAATATAAATATCTCCTAACATAATTTAAAGAGAGAGCGAGAGAGAGAAATAATCCAGCTCCCTATGAGAGTGCTTAAAAAATGAGACTTTCAAAACTGAAAGTTCAATTGCAATTTGCTTATAAAAGAAACAGAACTGCCTTAAAGGAGTCTGGAAAAGGCAATATATTCAAATAGAGGAATGAGACTCTTTTGTCTTAATCTCTTGTATCAGAAGATTGCATTATTTAGCTGATCCACAGTTCATGAAAGCCAGTGAAGTCCATAAGAAACTAATGCATTTATTTTTATAATACTTCTGAGGCTATTACACAGCAGTGATCCTCTAACCCTGTGTGCATTCAGAAGCCAAAATACTTGTTGTACTTCATAGTACTTTAGTGACATCAGTAAAAGCTCACAGTGACCGCTTTGCTTTGCAAGAGTAGCAATGGCTTGGGCAAAACTAAAACTTCAGCTCTGATTTTTAACTACTATCAACCTTAATTTCTCCCTCACTCTGCCCCACGTGCCGAGCTAGTGCAGTTGGAGATTTGCCAGTGGCTCCTAATGAGGGCAGGAATGAGACCTTACCCTGTAGGGTACAAATACCTCCAACAGCCTTGTACAAGTCACAGCATTTTTCAGCTTAATTGACACTGATGGGAGTGCCAGATGTCTCCTAGGTATCTCCTAAAACTCATCCCTTCAGGCTGGATCTTCCTGCCTGACACCATGGCAAGCAGGATCACACATACCCACTCAAAACTCATCACCAAGCAAGGATGCCAGGTGAGATCCTAGTCTGGCAATAATTTAAGCACAAGATTTTAGTTATAACTTCAAGTGGAACCTTGATTTTATGAGCTTGTTCTGGGCATGTATTTCACATAGGGTTGCTTCATTGGTTTTGGTTCTTTTGTGTTTTGTTTGTATTTTTTGTTTGGTTGGTTCTTTTTTAACCACATATTCATGCTAATAATGAGAGATCTACTTTTGTGGTGGTGTTTTGTAACTACATGGTGTGCTTTATTTATGCTTTACTTATGCTTTTATTTTGTTTAAGCATACTTCCTTCCATCCTCCTTCCCTCTACTATGCAGGACTATCATAATTTTGACAGATTTGTTTTCAATCTTCTGTCATATAATTAGACTTTGAAGGCTGGGACTTTATGCTGAAACTGAAGGTGCTTTGGCTTTGAAAAATGTAAGAATTCTTAGTAGTCAAAAAGCTCCCTCTGCACACATTCTATAACATTCTCCCTGAAATACGTAATGTTTTCCTAAAACCCTGATGATCTATGGCTGCAGCAAGTTTCACCCCTCTCACAGCTCAGTCATATTTACCACTGCAGATTAAATGCCAGTGTATTCACCCAGGGAAAACAGAATTCAGTTTATGTATGAAGACATGTATTCTCCATTCACCAGGTCACACATGTTTCACTACAAAGAGTAATTTAAAAATGTTGTCCTTGGAGTTCTGCATAACTTTGTTTTAGCAGAGTTGAATGCTGTTCTAGCCTTAATTTGCACATCACAGTTAAGCTGATGTAACACATATA
Organism: Brachypteracias leptosomus; assembly: GCA_013401335.1. Classification (NCBI taxonomy): domain Eukaryota; kingdom Metazoa; phylum Chordata; class Aves; order Coraciiformes; family Brachypteraciidae; genus Brachypteracias; species Brachypteracias leptosomus. Next base: position 1,146,206 of record VYZX01006990.1, read on the forward strand.
AACCTGAACAGAACACAAAAATATTTGTTCAAATTAAATGTTTTAATTACATCTGTTGACCTTGCCAGTTAAACAACTGACTTCTCAACACTTAAGCAGACCTTATTTGCAAGAGCAGACCTGTCCCCTCCAATGTAAATTACTGCCTAAGGAGAAACCCTGCTACTGAAGGTTGCTGGCACAGGAACATGAGGATCTCTGCCTAACTCATCAGGTGTTCCAGGTCCTGTCCAGCAGTAAGCAGTGGACCCTGTGCTGAAGGCTACAATTAATATTCACAGAAAAATGTGACAGCTTGCCTGCACAGAAAAGTCTTTAACTATCTTTATTCAGGCACCATCACTTAGTGCTTTTTCCTGCCTGGGTCCTCATGCACTGCTCCCTAGCACCACCTGCCCTTGCTAAGTCAAGAGGTAAATCTCCCATCCACTTCAACTGGGGCAAAACAGGGCTCACAGGGACCAGGCAGCATGATGCACCTTTTGCTTAACTGGATCAGATCAAACTGGTGGACCTGTATCATTTTTAAGTGCACTGCATTTTAAAGAACCACAATTCATTGCCTGAAGCCTGAACTACTTGTTGCTTTGTTGTACCTTATTTGAGTTAAACTTCTCATACAGCACTGGAAGAAAGCAGGAGAGTTGGGTTGACAGAGAAAGTAGCAGGCACTGAGGCTTCACCTCTTAGCAGAGGCACCTCTATAATTGCCAGAGCAGCCCCCTGCTCTCACTCTGTGCAGTCTCTGTCCTGCCCTGTCTGTGCCACACACACATATCTCCCCCTCCAGTCATCCCTCAGCTATAAAACCTGCCATCTCCCTTTATGCCACAAATTCACCCCTGCCCTGTTGCCTCCCAACAGCACCATGTCCCTTCACGTGCTCAGAGATGGCTCCACAGCTTATGGATACCCACCACCATTGTCCTCCCCATCCCTTTTACATACCCTTCACCACTTGGCACTTTGCCCCACCTTAGCGTAGCAGAAGGAGATGAGCAGCAGAGGGAGCAGATATCCGAAGACAAACGTGCAAACCACATAGACCTTCTTGTGGTGTGGGTTGGGCCATTGTTCCCAGCAAAAGGTCTGGTTGCTGGACTCACGGTGGAAGAGGCGCTGGTGCTGGGCCACAGGTGAGGCCATGGCAAAGGAGAGAGCCCAGATGAGCCCCACGCCCAGCAGCGCATTGCGGGAAATGCGCAAGGCCGAGGAGCGCCGGGAGTGCACGATGGCCACATAGCGGTCCACGGACATGGCCGAGAGCGTGAAGATGCTCACTAGCATAGAGACAGTGAAGAAGTAGTGGATGAACTTGCAGATGAAGGCACCCAGCACCCAGGTAGGGAGCGCATAGACCGTGGACTGGAAGGGGATGCAGAAGAGCAGGTAGGCCAGGTCGGCGATGCTCAGGTTGAGGATGAAGATGTTGGTNTTAGCCTGCAGTTGGCTCCGCAGGCAGTCCGCGGGCAGGAAGCGGAGCGGAGCCGACCGACCCTGGCCCCGGTCCCCACCTCGGAAAACTTCTTTCTGCTCTTTGCCTTCACTCCCAGGGACGCGCAGAAGCCGCGTCTTCCAGCAGGGCTTAAATGAACTCTCTTGGAAAGACAGAAAGAATTAAGCACCCGCGTAAAAACACCTCAACAGGTAGCCGGCAGCAAGAGTGAGTCCGGACTGAACACCGCCTGTGCTCCCTATTTTCACCTAGTTCATTGGTTTTCATTAATGATCCCGTAACACGCAGTAGCTCACAGGACAAAAGGTGGCAGACGTTGTTACTCCTTCCGAAAAACTAAAGGAAAAGGAAAGTCTGGCCGCTTTTCAGGCTCGAATGGTGAAGCCCGTGTTTGAAAACGCCGCCGCCGCCGCCCGGCTCCATCCCGGGGAGGGCTCGGAGCCGGGAGCCGCAGGCTGCGCCTGGAGGGGCCGGAGACAGGAGCTCCTGAAAAGCCAGGCTGNCTTGGCACTTTGCCCCACCTTAGCGTAGCAGAAGGAGATGAGCAGCAGAGGGAGCAGATATCCGAAGACAAACGTGCAAACCACATAGACCTTCTTGTGGTGTGGGTTGGGCCATTGTTCCCAGCAAAAGGTCTGGTTGCTGGACTCACGGTGGAAGAGGCGCTGGTGCTGGGCCACAGGTGAGGCCATGGCAAAGGAGAGAGCCCAGATGAGCCCCACGCCCAGCAGCGCATTGCGGGAAATGCGCAAGGCCGAGGAGCGCCGGGAGTGCACGATGGCCACATAGCGGTCCACGGACATGGCCGAGAGCGTGAAGATGCTCACTAGCATAGAGACAGTGAAGAAGTAGTGGATGAACTTGCAGATGAAGGCACCCAGCACCCAGGTAGGGAGCGCATAGACCGTGGACTGGAAGGGGATGCAGAAGAGCAGGTAGGCCAGGTCGGCGATGCTCAGGTTGAGGATGAAGATGTTGGTGGTGCTGCGGCGCTTGCCTGGCTTGCTCCTTGCCAGCACCGTGATCACCAGAGAGTTCCCCAGCACCCCCAGGGTGAAGATCAAGCCGAAGACGATCAAGGTGATGAAGTTCTCGATGCCGATGCCGAAGAGGGGCTTCCCCTCCACCTCCGGGAGCCCGGAGAGGTTGAACTCCCCGCGGGGCGGCTCTGCCCCAGCCCGGGACCGGTTGAGAACCGCCGCGGGCTCCCCCGGCTCCATCCTCCCTTCTGCGCGCCGGCCAAAGTTTCCGTGGGTGGAAAGCCGGGCCGCCGCGCCCCGGCACCGCGGCGAGGCAGGGACGGACACCCCCGCCAGCGCCGGGGGCGGCGGGGAGGGACAGACAGAGGGAGGGAAGAGCGGAGAGCAGGGGCTGCCGCCGCTGCCGGGGGCGCAGCCTGCGCCGGCGGGCGCGGAGGTTACGCGGCAGCCCTGGCCCCGCCGCCGGGGGAGGTGCTGTGCCCGCGC
>VYZX01006990.1:1149651-1172825 GCA_013401335.1 Brachypteracias leptosomus
GGCAGACGTTGTTACTCCTTCCGAAAAACTAAAGGAAAAGGAAAGTCTGGCCGCTTTTCAGGCTCGAATGGTGAAGCCCGTGTTTGAAAACGCCGCCGCCGCCGCCCGGCTCCATCCCGGGGAGGGCTCGGAGCCGGGAGCCGCAGGCTGCGCCTGGAGGGGCCGGAGACAGGAGCTCCTGAAAAGCCAGGCTGTTCACAACCGGACGAAGTGGAAAACTTCCTCCAGAATATGGGTTCGAGTTCATGTCAGTGTTCACACAGGCGCGCGTACCTTGCGAATGCACCAGCTCTGCCCGAGGGCTCTTAGCCATTTGTTTTCGAACTGCCAGGCGGTGAGCTACAGCTGGCTACGTTGGATTTCATCTCTTTTCTCTAGGGACCCTGACTGCCAAGCGTTAAAATTCCCGCTGTGATACAGAGCGCACGCTGGGCACAGGGGTGAAGGAGGCACAGCCTGGGAGACACTCGGCTGTTACAAAAAGCGTCCTGTTTACTCAAGAGCTGAACGCTTCTTGGCAGCCGTTTCCCTGCCAGAGCAGCAGGGACAGACAGAGCTCCTCGGATGTGCAGTTGAAGGCGATGAGCTTTTGGTGGCTTATTTTGCAGTTTGCAATTTGACGGCTTTTTTCCTACCTTCTCTCTTGCTGCTTATATTGAAGCCTCTCAGCAGCTGCACATCAGCTGGCTGCAGAGCTATTGACATCTGCAGATCTGGATTTTAATTAAACTTCTGGATGGTCTGGTCCATTGTATCCAAAGGAACACATAATGGGAGAGCAAAATTCAGTTTCTATAGATCTGAGAAATTTTTATTTGGATTAAACTGTTTTCTATGTCCATTGTAACTCAGTTTAGAAGTTACAAACGTATTAAGGAAATACAAACTAGTAAAGATTCCTAAAAGATTTGTGGGTTGTTTCCTTACATGCATACCTTCTAATTTTGTTGACATGTTTGCTTACCATACAAATCTACTAGTCTCTACTTCTGTAAGGGATTTGAGAATGGATATTGTTAAACATTCCTAGAATATATCAGATATTGCGGACTTTTTGGAAGTGCTCTGAGTATATTGTGAAAATTGATAGAATTATTTCTATATCAATTTTCTTAGTGTTGCTGGTGCCAGTGTTTGCCACTATGAATTCCTTCATATGGTCAGATCACAGAATCACAGAATGTTAGGGATTGGAAGGGACCTTGAAAGATCATCTAGTCCAATCGCCCTGCCAGAGCAGGATCACCTAAATCAGATCACAGGAACACGTCCAGGTGGGTTTTAAACATCTCCAGAGAAGGAGACTCCACAACCTCCCTGGGCAGCCTGTTCCAGTGTCTGCCACCCTCACTGTGAAGAAGGTTCTTCTCATATTTATGTGGAACCTCCTGTGTTCAGATACAAGAAATGTTTCTGAACACCACTAATGCTTTGCTTTTGGACCATGTCTCGTTGCCAGACATCACTCTTTTCTAGGCTGCCAGGAGTGCAGCCCCAGCCTAGCTGAAGGTGACGCTGACACTGCACCGATCACAACTCTCCATCTCAAATGCTGTGCTAGTCCTCATCGCTCATGCTTCTGCTTTCTTAAGAGGCATTATCTTTCTAGCAGTATTGCCTAAAAGGTGACAAAAGAATACAAGACTGTTTTACCCACAAGTAAACAGGAAAAGTGGGTACAGAAACAAAATCAGTTTTAATGGAAAGCAACCTGAAAATCACTTTAGTGGTCTGAAGAGGAGAGTTAGCTCCATTAGTTTCCTTAGAAGTTTAATTGACAGTTTTGCAATTCAAGCTTTGCTTTTCTCTTATAAATGTATTATAAAATATCTAGTTCCTATAAGACTACTCCTCAACATTTAACACAACTGTATTGTAGCTTTTCTGTCAGACCTACAGGCTATAGCTTTGACATCAGTGAAGGAAAGTTCACATCTTGACAGCACTCATGATTCCTGTCAAGATTCCCATAAACAGGTGTTGACACTTTAATCCACAGTTCTTGTTATCTAGACTGAATAAAATTTTCATGCAATAGAGAGTTTCAATGGAAAACTTGTGATGAATTCAGTACAAATAATCATATAATTACAGAAATAACTTGAAAAAGCAGGAGAAAAAAAAATTGCATCCTGCTTTACAAAAATAAATTTCAAACCTTTGCCAAAGGGATCTCTTAAACATTTGTCTCATGCACTTCCTTGAGTCTAGTTTTATCGAATCTAGTCTCGAACACATGAAAAGATCTACTTCTGCCAAAACTAAAATATGAACTTCAGAAAGAGAAGGAAATTAAATGCAATCTTCTTCTGTCTGTGGCCAGGATCCACAGTCATCTTTATCAGATGTTATTCCTTACCTCCAGCAAAGTATTTTGGCTCCATAATTTTCCATAGAAATCAATGGGAAAAATAGTAGAAGAAATCTATAAAGAAGCTGGGAACCTAGTTACCCTATAAGTCTAGACCTGCATGTTTACTCCTCAGTGGCTTTATCTGGAAGACGTTACTGAGAAAAACATCACAAGTACGTCCTTCCTTTTGCTCACTCCAATGGTCAGGTACCATATTTTTTATATGGTTCTAATAATAAAAATATTTGACTTACACTGGTACATTTTTGTTTCAGGAAAGAGAAATGGTTTAACAATCCAACAAATCGATGTAAAAATTTAATTACTACTAAAGTCTTTGTTACTATGTCATGTTTATTTAATGAACATATAATCAAAATAACATCAGTAAAATGCATTAATATTTAAAAATGAACAATTTCTTAGCACCTCAGAAACCATGAACAATGCATGTGTCACTATACATTTCCTAGGGTTTTTAGCTACAGTCCCATTTTTAGGATACACTGAATAAGTAAAGCACAAAAGTTGGAGGCTGATTATACAAACCTATATGCAGGCTTATGTCTTTATGCATTGCATCATTCTACAGGAATAAAATGTACATAACAGGCTATACAACTTCTTCAGACAAGTGTTTCAGTGAAATCCTGTATGTATTCTTCTGGCTGGCTGGTTTTTGGTTTTTTTCCTGTAGTGAAGATGAAGCTGGAGTTGAGGTTCAAGCATCTAAACTACACCCCAGTGTCAGTAGAGAGAAACAATTTGAAGTGTACTTATATTAAAGCATATGAGTAGACTTGAAAATTTTAGAAGTCTTTTGACAACTCAGCCCTTTGCTGATTAACCAGTTTTCTTTGCTGCAAAAATATTCTCCAGACTTGGTCATGTTTTGTTTATAAAACACAAGGCTGAAAATAGGTTTATTTTGAAGACTGACTCTTTATTTATTTGTGAAACAAGATCACGCACAATAGTCACATCAACCCTACCCCATTATTTTTCTTTATGACAAGTTCCTGGAGTGGAAATTTACATTTTAAAGGCAGATCTGAACTTTAAATATCATTCAAAAGCTAAATAAAAAAGTTCCTGATTCATAACTCACCTGCAATTCACCTTTTACAAAGTTATTAGTGAGGAAAACTCAGGGATCTATAAGCATTAACTCCTCTTCTATCTATATTCTTGGGAATAATGTAACCCTTAGGTCACAGTTGTCACTGCATTCAGATCTCCATAGTGGAGAGGTGCCACTAATAAACTGAAGTTTATTGCTCATTGCTGACATTTAGAAAGATGCAAACACCTGCCCCTATTCATCTGAGAGCCATTGCCATTCCACCACACAGGTTGTGCTGACTTTTGTCTCCTAGTTCTCTATTCCAGTTTTTATAAAGCAGTTCTAAAATAGCCTTTAAAATGCAGGCAGTGAGAAGTAGAGAACTAAATTTGAAGCTCCCAAGATCCCATCTGTATTTTGCATTACAATCTAGTGCTTTAAATTAATACTCTATGCACACAACTTAAAAATTTTATATGAAAACATGGACCCATACTTTATTCAATGCCCAACAATTTTCTCAGTAAAAACAACAAAAGCTAATCACCATGGTCTAGCAACACACCCTTGTGTTAGGGTTGTTGAAAAGGGCTGCTTGTTTCACTTCTCATGGCTTGTGACAATTGCCCCATGGGAAGCTTTTTAATGTTGGCTGCAGAAGCAACTTGCCTGTGCATAAAAACACAACTGTATTTTATTTAAAACAAAGAGCATCTATACCTGATTTGCCTGGATGTAACAGATCAGCAGTGTTTTGATGAAGGCTTGTAATACAATATAGCACAATAGAGGAAGTCTTATAAAACCCAGAGGAGTGCAGCAAGCATCCAGGTCACGGGCACCGTGTCTGCAGAAGTCATTTAAATGGATGCTACGCCTACCTTCAAGCAGCTTCATAAAATGGGCATCTGATTGGTTTGAGGTAGTTACACAAGAATAGAAAGGGTTATGTTCTGTAAAGTGGACTTCATGTTTCTATATACAAAAACCAGGAACACAAGCTGGACAAGATACTTCAGCCATGTGGGAAACATCAAAGTTATCTATGCTGAGAGAGATCACAATGGAAAGAAGTAACTTGGAAAGCATGACTGCTGCTGAAGCAGGTAGGTACTGCTGGTCAAGGAACCATGAGCAGGCAGGTTGATTTGTCTGGAGTCAGCTCCAGACATAGGCTGAGAAAGCAGTTGCCAAAGGTAGTAAATAGTCTGATGGGAGTAAAAAGGCCAGAGCCCCACTGCCTAGCCCTGGAGACCTTGGTCACCAGGGCAGTTCTTCGGGTAAAGAGAGAAAACAAGTGGGTAGGAGGCCACCAGCCAGTGGAGAGCAGATGGGACATCCTTCCCAGTGATGCCCACTGCCCTCCCCTTCATCCTGGTGGCAGCAGGAACCACAACCTTGGCTTTCTCAGGCTCTCCATAGCCACACAGAGAGGGTTTCTGTGTGAGCAACATCTTGGGCTTGGTTTGACCTCATCCTTCTCTACTCAAGGGAATAAAACCCCAAGTTGTCCACATTGCTGAGGAGCCTGGAGGTAGCTCTAAATACAAGTAAACAAGAAAAAAATATGAGGGGATTACCATTTTTCTGCAGGTATCATGTCCAAAAAGTGTGTAAATCATGTGATTTTGATTGCTCTTGGAATATTGAAAATTTGTTATGTGGATGCCTATATAAGAAGAGATTTATAGATTCTAGGAAAATGATACAATTATGCTTCTATAGCTGTGCAAAGGCTTTGTGCAGATATTGTAGGATTTTTGTAGACAAAACCTGATAGTTCACTATTTCTGTTAATTTTATATGGCAGACTATCATCATAAAAATTGTGAGGCAGAGAAAACCCTAAGGCAGATTTAATAGTCTTCATTAGAATTACTATTAGAATTACAAACAGATCCCAACTGCTTTGCAAAACATGTTTCCTATCCTCTGGTTAAACAGCCTGACAAAATTAATTTCAGTTGCAAAGTTCTGGGGATGACTAGAAGGTTATATTCTTTTATAGGTTTGTATGCTGCCCTTCACTTTGCTACTTTGGCTGTGTTGGAATTTGAGGAAAGAGCATTAAAATATAGGGATCAAAATGACAAATTCAACACAGAAAAATCATTCCATAGTTGCCATAGGGCTTAACTTAAGGTCTTGAGAAGGCAGTTTTCAGTACTGCTGCCAGCTGTCTGGGTTTTGGTGAACCCTTTTTCCAGCTCTTGTTATTTTTCTGACAGAACAGAGACTGGTTTTACTTTCAGCTAATTAGTGAAACCTTTATCGCAGTGGATGGAGGCAGCTTAAGCTTGATTTTGTTTGAGCCAGACTTTTCTTCTTTATTGATTTTGTTAACTACCTGAGTTGGTGCTTATTGATCCAGGCACAGCTGTACAGCGTTTTAATTTGCTCTGGAGAGGGCTTCATTCAGAGTCTGGATCATTAGACTGATTCTATTTTTCATTGTTCTGAGACTTCATGGGATGTGTTATTACTCAGGGCTTATTTGAAGTTTACCAAAACTCTGCATGAGGTTGTCTTCTCTTCCCTCATCTCCCAAGACTCACTGGGTACACACAGAGCACCATGAAAGAGGCCTCTGCTGGAGGAGTTCCTAATTATAACTGCCCTGCATCTCAGAAGGCAAACAGAATTCAGGAAGAAGAACAATATTATAACCAATCTTCATAGATTGGTTACTTAATTATCCTTAAATACTTATTTATCCTTAAACATTTATCCTTAAGAAACACCACTGATGGAAACCCCACCACCTTTGCAGTCACTCTGTGTTAGTGCTCAGCTACCATTTACAGTCAGAAAGCTGTTTGCTACTGTTAACATTTCTAGTACAGCAATTTAAGTGTGCTCCTTTCTGATCTGTGGATATGGAAAACAGATTATTCTCTTCCTTTTGCAGACTCTTTTTAACATTTGAAGACTCACAGCCCCTGCTGGAGGCAGTTCAGATTCACAGGTGCCCATCTGTTGGAGGGACTTGAGGGAAAAATCTTGATCCAAAGTACAAAGATTGCCTGTGCTTGTTCCCTGAAAGGAAAACAGCAATATGCCTTGAGGTACAATGATAACTTTAGTGAAATCAGAGGATTATACAAGCTGTCCTGAAGGAGTATTTAAAGTAGATGCAATGGTGGCGCATGGATATTGTGAGTCTTTAGGTGTCCCACTTTTCCCTTCAGTCCTGTGTCCAGCTCGGTCCTTTGTGCCCTAGCATGGAGCAAGAGGAGCTGGGGCTGCTTTCAGTCATCAAAATCCCTCATGACATTATTTTTGAGGTGTTTAACCCCAAGGACTCATGACCTGTGAAAATTAACACACAGCTGGGGCAGTGTCATATTTGATTAACCACAGTGACAAACTGTGTATCTGTCAGAAGAGAAATTATTCCTATATTTTCTTGGGTATCTTAAAAATAGTTTCTTTTGACTCTTAGTTTGGTTTTGTCATGGAAAAGAAGACAAAGTAACTCATTTTAGGTTGTCTGGCCTCTTGCTATTCCTTTTCTTTTTCCTCTCTTTAAAACATTTTGGAAGCCATTCTTTGATGCTTCTATTTCTTAATAGAAAATACAATTTTAGAATGCAAATTATGCTCAGCTTCCACTGACATCTCACTAAATGAATGTCCAGGAACATCTAAGTCAATCACAGCATCAGATCAGTAGATTATAGAATGTGCATCACTGTGAATCTGTTTCTATTTTTTCAACAATGTTTGACCTGTAGGTTCACTGAGTTTAATCTATCATTGATATAATTTGTCTCAGCTGAAGCTTTGTCAGTTTTTATCAGTTTTATATCTGAGTCTTGACTTTTTATAAAAAGTCATGTATTAAAGAAAACCCCAGCCTGTATTTACTTATTCATTTAAGAATTTAATACAGTACTATTGGTTAAAATGCAAGCTTTCCAGTTTTTGATTTATTTTTTTTCAAGAAAAACTAAAACACTGAAAAGAAAGAGCTAAGTATGGATAGAGAAACTATGGAGTGAAAACAGTTTTCAATTACTTAACAGTCTTATTATGCGTATCATTTATTTTTCATAGTTTCTTTATACATTTATATTAAAGACTTTTAAAAGAAAAACAAGCAAAAAATTCATACAGAGTGAATCCATAGCTCCTTTTATCTTTGTAAAATCATGCTTATGTTCATTAAGCTCTTTCAGTCCTGAAAGGATGACTTCATTCATGAAATAAGCTCTTTTGCTACTCTTACCAAAAATATAATGTAATAGTCAAGACCACTATCTATCAGTTGTATCTATCCATTGATTTCTGGAAATAGAATTAACTTTTCTGATTTTTTCAATGTAGAAAAAATAAACAATAGATAAAATGTATTTCTTCTGAGCCAGAATAGTGATGTTTAAATCCTCAGCAGGGCTTATCCAAATTGATATTAATGAAACTAAAATACTCAGGGATTTGGTTTTATGAGATTACTTATTATTTTATATCATGATCTTTTCTAAGAGCAAGATGTTTGCAATTACACAAGTTCTTTGCTGCACTGTAGAAGAACATATGGCTCAAAGAAAAGCATAATGTTATATAGCAATGATTGAAGGGAACGGTTTTGTACTTGTACTATCTTAGGATAAACCTGCATCAGGCTCTCATAATATTCATTTCGTTGTAAAAATTCTGAAGGAAATTTTCAATGCAAGAAATTTTTTCTATGTTAGGTTATTGAAAAAAAATCAGCAAATCCACGTTTTTCTCAGCTGCTAAACAATCACTATTCAAATTTAAAAACTGTGGACAACCTAATATAGACTGACTTGGATCAATCGTCACCAAACTAACTCATGGCTGCTTACATTAACTTAACAGTCACATAAATAGCTTATTTTTGTATTTATTAGTCATCTCTAAAGCAGACAGATTTCACACTGAAATTTATGTAATACTTTACATATTTTCTGCAACATTTTGTCTATATTTATGGAAAGTAAAGAACAATGAACTATTGTTAGGGACTTAAAATGAAGCAGAAATGTTCTGAGTGCATTCTGTAGAGTCATTAGGTCAGAGAAATTATGTTCATAAATTTCTTTCAGTAAAACTCAGTTTTGTGCCCATACACACAACCTTGACTATCATAAATACCAGGAGGAGAGACTGTACATCAGCAAATCATATACCTGCACAGTGATGCATCAGTAGCAGTGATGTATTGAGCTGCCCATAGGTGTTCTATAGGTTTAGTCTAACAAAGTCGTAATTTAGCTGAAACTTTTTTTTCTTTTCCTGGATACTTTGGAACACAGGTAACTTCTTAGTGTTGAAGACAAACTACTGTGAAATGTGTGAGAATGGCTTCAAAACAACGTGGATACTTCAAGAGCTCACTATAGTTACAGACTATGGGGAACTTTGATCATTTTGATAATACCTACTTTTTAATCCCATCACACTAAGAACAATTATAGCCTCCAGAATGATTTTCAAAACATTAAATCCATATTTGATTCTAGAAAACATTGCATTCTCAGCATTTGATCAACTCAGGCATCTTTGTATTTCCTACAAAGAAAGAGTTATCAGCAGGTACTGTGCTTCCCAGCCTTTTCATACAGCAGCTGCCATACATATGCGCCTGTGTAAATGAACTTATTCACCTGCTATTTCTTTCTGTCTGTCTGTCTATCTATCTATCTATCTATCATAGAATAGTTTTGGTTGGAAAAGGTCTTTAAGATCATCAAGTTCAACCGTTAATCTGGCACTGCCAAGTCCACCGCTAAACCATGTCCCTCAACACCACATCTACATGGCTTTTAAATACCTCCAGAGATGGGGACTCTACCACTACCCTAGGCAGCCTGTTCCAGGGCTTGACAACCCTTTTGGGGAAGAAATTTTTCCTAACATCCAACCTAAACTGCCCCTGGTGCATCTTGAAGCCATTTCCTCTTGTCCTATCTCTTGTTACTTAAGAGAGAGACTAACCCCCATCTCCCTGCAGCTTCCTTTCAGGTAGTTGTAGAAAGCAAGGTTTTCCTAAGCCTCTTTTTCTCCAGGCTAAACAACCTCAGTTCCCTCAGCTGCTTCTCAGAAGACTTGTTCTGTAGACTCTTGATCATCTTTGTTGCCCTTCTTTGGACGTGCTCCAGCACCTCAATGTCCTTCTTGGAGTGAAATGCCCAAAACTGAACACAGTATCCAAGGTGCAGCCTCAGTAGTGCACAGTACAGGGGGACAATCATTTCCCTAGTTCTGCTGACCACACTATTTCTGATACAGGCCAGGATGCTGTTGGCTTTATTGGCCACCTGGGCACACTGCTGGCTCAGATTCAGCCAGCAGTTGACCATCACCACCAGGCAGCTTTCCAGCCATTCTTCTCTGGGCCTGTAGTGTTGCATGGGGTTGTTGTAACCCAAGTGCAGGACCCAGCACTTGGTCTTGTTTAACCTCATATTATTGGCTTCAGCCCATCAAACCAGCCTGTCCAGATCCCTCTGTAGAACCTCTCTACCCTTAAGCAGATCAACTTGATGTTTCCTGCAAACTTACTGAGGGTGCCCTTGACCCCCTCATCCTGATCATTGATAAAGATACTAAAGAGAATAGGCCTCAATACTGAGCCCTGGGGAACACCATTTGTGACCGACTGTCAACTGGATTTAACTCCAATCACCACCACTCTCTGGGCCCAGCTGTCCAGCCACTTTTTTACACAGCAAAGAGTACACCCATCCAAGGCATGAGCAGCCAGTTTCTCCAGGAGAATGCTGTCTATCTAGCTATCCATCTAGTTATCTATACATAAATATAATTTAATAAAAAGATTTTATATATGCAGCCAGACACATGGTTATGAGACTTTCTGGACATTTTTATCCTAATGAGCTAAAGAAAAAGTATCTTAGGGATATTAATTGATGAAAGCATTGACATTGATTAAAAAGTCTTGAAAGTTATGAGAGTTGCAGAGCAGGTAGGAGAGAATAGTCTTGAACATTTTCCTGTGCCCTAACTGTGCTCAGATCCAGCAACAGTGAAGGGTTTTTTTACTTTTTGAACATTTCTGGCTAAGATACAAGTTCTTCTGATGCTCCATATGCAAATAAGAAGTATAAACACAAGAACAAAAGATTTTGACATTATTACAGTAATAATGTATTTAACACCTAGAATGATTATAAAGAATTATTCATTTATCACTCAATTTCTATTTTTCATTATCTTTGTACTTAGCTGTTTCTTGGAAATGAAATACAGGTATTTAAACCATAAGAAGTTCTGAAGATGAAAGAAGTGTCAGAAGCTTGACCTCTGTGAAAAATTATGTAGCCTTACTTCTGTTGGTGATGCAGGTAAAATAGACTTGTCAAGCATATGAGCATCTGGAGCTGCCTTGTGCAAAATTTTGAGTGGCTTTTTTTTTTTTCATATTTCAAACTATTCTGTTTTAATAAAAAAGTTACTACATAAAAATTACTAATACTGATACTCTAACTTAAAAAATAGTTTATTTTTCTTGTGCCTTTAGAGGTGAGTTTTTAAGGTATTGATTATGGAAAGATTTTTAAAAATATTTTTAAAATAAATAGCAATGTTAAATTTGGCTGTCTCTCAGCTCAAAAGAGGGCCATGTCTACTGAGGTTTCAGCCAGAAATTCTTCCATGTTAGTTGCAATATCACTGGGAAAATCCACATCCACATTTGAAGTAGGAGAAGCGATTGTCAGCTGAGAGAGGGTGTGACATGTCCAGAGTATCAGAGAATTTTGCCTGAGTAAAGACAGATATTAAAAGTCACTTAACCAAAACAAGGGATTTAGATGGATCATTAACACGGATATTATGAGATATTAACCTATCGATTAGTTGTATCATCTCTTTCTCACTTTCCAAACCCTAAAAGAATTTGAAAAAACCAAGAAATCCTAATGGATGTGTCAAAGATTTTTAGCTCAGAAAGTGTATTATGATCTAGGTTACACAACAGCAGGCTACACAAAGCCTTATGCTTTAATGAATTTATGGTTTCTTAAGTATTATTAGAGTAAGTGTTAATGAAGCCAGTCTAATTTGCAGGGCTGTTTGCAGTCCCAGCAGAGTGATACTTTTGTTCGGTAACCACCAGAGGGAGCCCGGTGAGGCTGCAGCGAGAAAACGATTTAGGGACGTGACAAACCAAAAATAGCGGTAAAAAAAAAAAATTATAAGGGAAAACTAATCTTGCCATTTTGTTCCTATGCAAGAAGCTTTTACACGAACTGATGTGTTCATTGATTTCAGTAATGAAATCTGTATGGCTGAACAATTTCCTGAGTGAAATCCTGCAAGAGGGCAATGAAGATTAAATGATGCATCCTAATTTTTTTAAACCACATCTATAGATTTTTTTTTTTTCATTAAATAGTTAGTGGTGCTTTGTGTACACAGGAGCTAAAGTGTTTCCTTTTAAAAATTGATAAATTGCCTTAACTTCTCATAAGGGCTGTCTTTAATTCAACATGTACAACAGAGTAAAGGCATTAGACTTGAAACTCAAAAATGTGTTTTCTTCTTTTGGTACTGGTAATATCTCTTTAATATCGCAATGGTAACTGAAGAGACTAAGATAGCATAGCTGTAGAAATGAAATTACAGCATACATAGGAGATAACTTCTTTCTGAATATAGTTTTCCAGTTTAACGATAGTTCAATGTCAAAACCAATTAATGTATCGAATAGGATAACTGCAAAAAGTTTTAATTCAGACATGCCCTTTTCAGTAATTTCAGCAGTTATCTGGAGTGTAGAATAGAGACTACACTCAGTAAATTTGCAGACACTGCTATTGTCAACACATTCAAGAGCAAGGTTGGAAATGAAAAGGATCCAGGTGAGGAACAACAGGCAAGGCAATGGTGCTGCAGAAAAAGATCTCAGGATCATAGTGGATTTTAGGCTGGACCATGACTGACCAACATGATGTTATTATGAAAAAAGCAAATACATACTGCAATATATAAATAAAACTGTTGCCTAAAATTCTTAGCTAAAAACAAAGCATTATTTGATTTTACTCTGTGCTTTGTGGACTCATAAAATATATATTAATAGAGAAGTTAATTACTGAAAGCTGACTAGTTTATAAACTTCTTTAGCTGAAACAGGAAGCGGAAGCTGCCTTTTTTTTGCTGGGGTCACATGCATTTAAAATAAAGTCTGGGATAGCCAATTTTAAATGTGCCGATACTTAAATGATTGCTAGGACAAAGACAAAGAGAATTTGTCTTTTGGAAGCACTTAAGCCAAACACTTATATTAGATTTGGAAAGTGAAATCCCAAGTTTCCATTAGTGTGTGTGGGCATCTGTGTTTGAACACACTTAGGATTTCTATGTGTAAAACTTATAAATGTAAATGGCAGTGATACACCATCATTTTCTTAAGTCTTTTTCTTATAGTAATAGATGAAATATGGGATTATAACTGGAATGAATATGCCTTTTAAGAGGTTATTGCTTAAGATGATGGTCTGAGGAATTCAGCAATGTCACTGGCAGCATATCCAGATTCTCCTGTGTAAGGGCATGGGTTCACTTTCCAGCAAGCTGAGTTTTAACAATCCCTCATAAAATTAATGCTGTCCTTTTCTGGTTTTTTTATACAGTATAAAGTGAATCAAGATTTTTTTACATCATCAACTTCAAAAACAAAAAGAGAATTCTTTAACTTTCTTACTGTATTATCATTAATTGTAAAAGGTGTACAAAAATATATTTCTTTTTTTTGTTTTAATCACTTAGGATTGCAATCTGGATGTGGTGTTAAAGAATCTTTTAATTGCATGCTAGCTCATGCAATAAAATTAGTATTTGAGATAATTGCTTTAAGATTTTAAATATAACCTGGTTTAATGTCAGGTCAAGTACTACTTTAATTGTAGTGTACTTAATCCAGTAAAAATACCTCACAAGGTCATTCAATGATTTATGAGTGGATGCTGGCATTTTGACTGCTACTCAATAGCTGGACTCCATAAAACTCACAATGATTGCATGGTGTGGGAAATATAACTGCAATTTATCTGCAGAATTGTACTCGTTTCCCCTCAGAGGTAAAAACTGGCTTTTCATGTGATACCATATCCCCAGTTCCCAAAATCTGATTGAATGTTTGTACCTTATCTTCTGAAAAGTATAGTAAAGGTGTAATATACAGTGTTACCTGTGTGATAGTGTCTCTTTAGCAATTTCTCTGAGTGATAGTAGGTACTAAATAAAGAGTAACGCACTGAAACAAGCCTCAAAAATTGCAGGAAAGAAACAGAGCTCCTGTTTGCTGAACCTCCTGCTCTCTGTGTTATGGTACAGCCTCTCTGAGTCACAAGATGCTTCATGATGTGACAAAATCCAGTCCTGGAGAACAGCAGATTGGCACAGGAGCAGAAGGGAACAAGCATTTCTCTGCAGTTGGAATTTCTGTATTTTCATTAAAAAATAGGATGAAACTAAAAATTCCCTTTGTTTGCAGTTGTTGTTCCTGACTAGCCTTTCAAACTGGAGGACAGAGGGAAAAAGCCAGCCTAGTTTGCATATTAGCACTATCCCCTATAAGACTCCTTGTCATATATTGTGTTGTCTTTTTAAACAGGGGAGGCTGGATTGGTTCTTTAGTTTTGATTAAGTATATTTGTAATCTGGAAAAAGAAAACAGCTACCCATGGGAAAAGCCTTACAGCTGGAAGACCAGGTCTGAGAGATGTAGACTCAGTTCTTTCCATGTCAGCTTTTAATGTTCTACTAAGAGAGTAATTAATTTTTTTTTCCCCCTTCCTTTGCCATTAGTAAATTCCCAGACAGTTTTTCAGTTGCTCAGATACATTGCTGGCCAGAGATGTATGAATATGTAATGCAGTGAACAGTCAGAATATAATATTCCTTTCTAGACAGGTGAAGTGAGCTGTGTGTTAATTCTCTGCTCATGCTTCTGAGTTATCATTTCTCTAACAAGTCAGCACAAAGAATAGTTTCCTCATCTGTTCCTACAAAGTGAAAGTGAGTCAATCAATAATAATAGAAACTCTGAGCTCCAACTCAGCCGTGGAGCTGTTTGATTTTCCTAAACAACTGCCTCTTATCAGCAATTCTCAAAACTTCCCTGGATTTTATTTGTCCTAAACCAGAAAAAATTCTTCAACTTTAAATTACTGTTAATGTTCCTAACACTTTGACAAGTGTCCATGATCAAACAATATTTAATTAGTTCATATGTTTAAAGGAAATGCAAATACTCGATTGTTACTCAGATATTCATGCAGAAAATACCTGTACATGTAGTTATCTATGCAACTTCTATAAATAGAATTATCATGGGATATCTTACTGATTTTCTGTAGAACTAACAGAATAGTTAATTATGTGCTTAAGTGTTAGTAGCACCAAAACCTTGGAAAACATTTTGTTAAAACATTTGTAGGTCTAGAGCTAAATAACCATCTTGTAATATCAAAGGCTTTCATTCTCTTTTTCTTTTCCTTCTGGACAAATTACTATAAATAGTATGCTATTGTTATATATATATAAAAAAAGTTTCCTTTCAATCACTTCTATCGCTAATGACATTTAAACCACTGCAACTGGAGTTCTTGCCCGCTTGGAGGAATTTACAAGAGAGCACTTGTTGCCTTTCATGATTGGAAGAGCAAGAGCATTACAGCCCACTTCACAGATGGAGATTGGGCTGAGATCAGTTCTTGCAGCAGTGAGCATTAGTTGTCTGCATTGTATATGACATTGTGGCCTTCCAGAGAGAAAAAAAAAAAGGAAAAGATGAAAGGAGAGCATAGAAAATGTGTCTAGAAGCACGAGGGATCAGGGAATGACTCACTGATGACAGCACCCACTGCCTGAAAGTCTTTCAACACAGGGAAGCTTTAGGGTTGATTTACAAATTTAGTCCAAAGCAAACCCCTTTTATAAGGCAGTCTTGTGACATTTCATTAAGATCTTCAAACAATAACATGAAATGGTAATAGAATAAACTTCAGTGAAATTTTAAATCGAGGACCATTCAAACAATAGGAAATATACCTGTAAGGAAAGAAATAGCACCTGAAAAGTAATTTTCAGGGAAAATTGACAGAACTTCATTTAATGAAGTGATTTCTAGTTTATCAGCTATCTGAACCTTTTTTGTAAGATCTCCACTTTGTAGGTATTGCCTTTACAAATAAGCTATTGGTATTGCAAAAAGGAAAAGCAATTTGACTCTGAAGTATTGAAGTCAAAGGCAAAATTTTGTATCAGGTAGCTTGGAAAGAGAATCAAATGCCAAATTTGGTTTATCATGGTTTCCACATTTTCTGCAAATAAGCCTAAATAATACTGGAAAGGGGTGATGTTTTTAAGGACTGGTAAAACTGATTGGTAGATTTGTAGTGACTGGTTCTAATACTTGAGCTGCCATCTTTCTGCTCAAACTCAGGACACACTGATCAAGAAAATCGTAGTGTAGTGAAATGTCATTTCCTGAGAAAATTCTAATTTGGGAGTAATATTTCTGTAAATATCTATTTCTACAGGGATTTATTTTACTCATATAAATAACATTGCTACGCTGCTTCTCTGGGATAAAGTTTTTCTAATCACTGATTACTCAAAGGAGATTATGTATTTGTTGGAAAGGAAACATCACTGGCTATGATTTCAAAGCCAACATTAAATTTGAGGAAAAAGCAGCAAGAACTCTGAGAAGACATGGGAAACTGCTTAAAATATTTGATCCTATAATGATATTAAACACTTTACTGGTATTAAGTATTTGGTGTAATGCAGAGATGTATGAACAGGCAGGAGTAAGATCTGTAACAGCAGCAGATGAAATTGGGCTGTCAGCTGCAATACTAGAGGCACGAGAAGCTGAGTTAATAGGCATAACAGCAGTCATAGAGATGTCCACACTGTAGATCCTTCACACAACTTAAAATCACCATGATCAGTATCAAACCCACGTGCTTTCAGAGCAAGATCCTTTCCATTTGAAGAACCCGCCTGCTCACAGGTCAGTGAAGAGATACAACAGAAGTTAAACTGTGCTTTGCCTGTGGGCTACATAGTTCACAGCTGGTTCACTGATTAGTTCATTGGACATCTTTTATTTCAAGAGCAGCACCCTTATGCCTCCATTTCCCCATAATATTGTGTACCTCATCAAGGCTATAGACTCAGAATGCACAGAAATACAAGGTATCATGAAAATAATCACAATACTGTAGTTAATTCAAAACTTGACAGTATCTCAAATGGTTTTAGGTAATGAGTCAAATCTTACTTCAAGAGCAATGCCAATCTACTGAATTAAATGCCAAAGTGAGTCCAAAAATTTGTGTTAGAAACATTTATTCTCATCAGAAACTCTGCAAAGAATAAAAAAAAGTTTCAAAACCTTTTTTATTCACAAAGGTTACTAGAATTAACATTAAGAAGTAGCCCACATTTCATGTGTTTTCCTTTGGCCATCTCTTAATTCTGTGCATTTCCATCTGAGAACATAATTCAATTTCTGGACAAAGCAAAACTAAACAATACTGAACTCTGTCAGGTTCAGGCCAGTATGAAAGTACTTGAAGGATAAAATGACAGTGCTCAATTAATCATCATTAATCCACATGGGGAAAGGTCTGTTATTTTCTATCATAAATGCAAAGGCAGACAATCACCAAGTGCTTTCTCCTGGTTCTAAACAAATTTTTGAAGCACTAAACATTGCCTTCTTTCCATGCTGCTGCACTATAGAACCATATTTTGCTTTTAGATATCTAGATTCAAATTTGCTGAGTTAAATTTCTCTCACACACACCAAGGAAGAATTAGTTTCAATTGAGCCAGACCTCACAGTCATTAACTTAGCAGAATTAGCAGCACGGGTCTATACAGAATTGTTAAAATCCCTGCATAATATATGGTCTTTTGTATTTATTTTAAAGTCTAATATTGCCTTGAATGACAACGAGGAGCTAAAAATGTTTCAAGGGCAAACCAGTGAGTTTAAATGAAATAAGAAACTGGATAAAGAATTATGTGCAAAGAACAACCCTTGTAGTAGTGGAATGTAATGTATCCAAATAGCATTGGATAAGGTTATTTGCCCTAAAGTTAAGGGTGCAATTCAGCCAGATTTAAGCTTGCATAAATTATGCTCTGGAGATTTTCTGCCAATAATTCTTGCCTAATCTTATTAAGGACAGCAGTGAAGGACATAGAAAACGCATAAAGGCTGAATGCAAGGAAACCCAGAGATTCACTTGGGCTACATCTACATGAGCATATTAATTTTGATCAGGAGTGTGTTTTTGAAGCGATCCCCAGCTGACCCCATTCCTGTACCGTGGTTCTCTCCACTCAGGAGAGAGCCTGGGGGCTGCCTTCCAGCCGAAGCTGAGCTGGGGGGGTGATATGCTCCAGAGCAAGCACCATGAGCTGCAGAGGCTGATGGATGTTCAGTGCCTCAATCAGACTAAAGTAGGCTTAGGGTAAAACCACTGGAGATGTCTGTGCTGTGGAGTATGGGTCCTTGGCATGAACTGTTTGGTTTGACCAACCAGCTCCTCTTGTGCTGTGCTACATGGTCCCACAGCAGCCAAAATGAAACTCTTGCCTGAAGGCAGGATGAAAGCCACCTTTTAGAGCAGTAATTAATCTGCATCATAGTCTCACAGGCTAAATTGCTGAATTTGGGCTGAAGTTAGGTCCTTTAGGATAAATGCGGGTACATTTTATACTAAGTAGAATAGTTGCAAAAGGTTTTGTTGCTGTGCTTTGTTGTGAGCAAGTATTAAATCAGTCACTTAAGCAGCGGTTGTTTACAGCTGACGTTTCATTAGCCCAAGTAACCTTCCTGAATGGGTTTGCTGGGAGTAATGAGTGTTACACTTGGTAGTGGATCTGCTCCAGTATCTCCTTTACTGAGAGTAATGAGAAATCATGAAATCAAATTTGAAAAATAAAGAAGCATTTTCATAAATAGTTTGCAACTTGTGTCATGATTCACTTGATGACACTGTTATTTGGCATGTAAAAAAAAATAATAATCAGATAGTTCTCTTGGTTCATTCTAGTCCTTCATAACAATAGCAGTCTCATAACAATAATCTTAGAGATTTGAAGTGGTGTTTGGAAGGGAATTAATAAGAAAACCAGATTTGAGCAGTGCTTGCCTGCATCGTCCTGTTAATCATCCCTGAAATTTGCTTAAGAGTCTGTGCTAAGGAAATACAGCTCAGTGGGAAATAATGATGTTTAGCTTCTTCCTTTGCTACATTCACTTAATGAGTTATTAAAAGTCAGGGCCTTTCATGTTGAATTTTATTAATTACATACAATAAAGATATAGCAATAAACTCGGAAACTATTTACTTCGAACTCGTAGTGGCTTACAATAAGTTTACTTCTCTAAAAATTAATAAACAGCTGCAGTTGTGGGTCTCTTTTGTAAAAATGCCTAATATTTTCCCTCTTTCCTTCACATGCATCATGCAAATGTTGTAAAGAAGCCTAGAAATAATGAACAGAATTGAAAATTATTCAAATTTGTCAGTTATATAAAAAACTTCAAGTCTAGAAAGGACCTTCTAGGTCAGGGTACAGCAGGCAGTCACTGTGGAAAGATAAGATACAGCCTTCTCAGTTTCATGGAGCAGCAGGAATTTCATCATTATCACTGACATGTTCTTGCTTTGAAAACATGTAATTTTATTTGCCTTTTGCTCAGCCCATGGTTCTCAGATAATGCTGATTTTAAGAAAACCACTTTTCATTTTAGAGAACACTTACAGAATCTAAGTGTGATCCATAAAATCAGTTCTATGACTCTCTGCCTAAACTTGGAAACTTTTTGTTTCACACAGTTACTTTCCTTACCAGCGTTTCAGGGAAGGAGAGCTGTTTCTGTGTGTTTGTGTGTGTGCACACACTTGCCCTTATTTTTCAGTCCAGGAAACAGAAATGTTTCAGATCACATTAAGCACAAGGACAGAAAAATGTTAATAAGTATAAGATGGTAGACAGTATGAACTCAAATTCTTGTAAAAGCCTTTCAAAAATAAGTCTGAGGAACCAACAACCACAAAGGCTGCTTTGCCAAGACTCTTAACCAGAAACTCAAACTCTGAGTGAAAATTTCACAGAGTACTCACCTTACTTTGCAGATGCTCACCAGACTAGACATCATCTATTTAATTTTCCTACCAATTTATAAAGAAATTCTGCATTTTTATGACTTTCATTTAAAAAATTCAAGATTTGGGAACCAAAATTTGATTAGTTCAGGCACCAAGTCTGGTATTTGCAAGGTTCTCTTTCATATGATTCTTCCAAATTCTCACCTCACGTTGACTTACCCATGATACACATCCTTTGGGTCTGAACAAAAGATAAAATAAGTGGCAAAGGATGCCGTTCTTTATACATCACCTCATTACTCATATAAGTCAATCTAATAGGTAAAATGAGTTAGAAAAGCAAACATTTTCAAGATACATGTTTAAAAGAGCTTACCAGTAATTTATATGAATAGGGGTATACTGATAAAGTACATTCGTATGTACAAGGCTATGTTCTGTCACTCATTCTATTCATTTAATATGAATCAGTCATTAAAAATACAGTAACCAGGTAAAGCTGCTTAAAAAAGCTCTTGTTGACTTGCTCACCTTGATAGAAAAAGAATAAAAGCAAATTCTGTCCAAGACCTGTGGTTCCTTATGAGATCAGTATCCACTATTGAAATTTTAATGATGCAGCATTTTTTTAATGCTCGGAAATGAGCTAATTTATGTGCCTTCACTGGGGAATCTGAGCTCCATAAGTAAACAACAGACAAAGTACTTTTAAATGGCCTCCAGAGGTCAACTCTCTCTGCTGACTATCAAGGAAAATTAGACTACTGAGGTATGCACCATGTTGAGAAGTGAAAACATAAATAGAAAAAGACACCCTCAAGTTCCCATTGGTTAAAAACACTGTTCAACCCAATTGCTCTCACATACGTCAAAAGTCAGTGACACTTTCTTGTAAACATAGTCTATTGGAAAGATGACACACAAGTTATAATTAGAGTGTATTACACGGGTAGATTCCAGACTGCTTCCTTACTCTATGTCCTTACCTCCGTGATGCCTGAAAATTAACAGAGCTATGTTTGAAATACCAAAACCAAATGATTCATTTTTATATCTGTGAGAATTCAGTTATGTGCTATCAATGTATACATGGAAAAAATAATCTTTCAGTTTTTCAGTCACCCTGAGCAAAACTATACCAGGGTGTGTGTAAGATATTTCGTTAAACCTGCAGTAAAGTGTTTGGAGCACTTAAAAAGCAAGTAAAATTTTCTCCAAGAGAAGTAATGTTTAGATCTTACTTTCTATTTTTCCTAAGCTATCCCAAGAAACTTGACATTTTTTGCTCATAAACAACTTCAGTTTTCTACACATTTTCATTTTCACACTGTCCAAAAACCAGTGTTCATGTAATCCTATACTTCCGATTAGATACCAAATTAAACTCAGCTACAGTCTTCTAAGTTTCCAATACATGTACACCTGCTCTCTTTTTTCCAGTTTGCCTGCATTGGCCCATATCCCACAGAAGAGTAATGGGTGACCTGGAGTTGCCCTTCTCACCAAACACATCTCCTTGCAAAGGCAGCTGAGGAGTGGCTGAGGGAGATCTTGCCCTGGAGAGTGCAGAATTGAGCAGCACTTGGGAATCTTTCTGGTAGGAAAAGCCCTGTTGTCAGCCCCAGCATGGTTCAGTTAGTGATGCTGAGCTATGCTGATAATCTTCTGATCAACAAAATGTTTCCATACAAACCAGGTGACCTTTGCAACCAAGGTTTCAAACCATTTCTTAAACAGCCATAAACTACTGTCTCCTGTATTTTGGCTACGAAGTACTTTACTATCTTACTTCCAGGATATATGATTATATGAGAGAAGGGGAAAGAGCCCACTGAAGAATCAACACTTCACTGTTTAAAGCCAAGGAATTAGTATTTAATTAGTAGTGATACATTACATGTTTTTTGTTCCAAAACATATTTTAAAAATTGGTAGTCTATTACCTCTGATTTAAACAGACAAAACTAGCTTCTTGAATTCCATATTAACTGCTTTTTTTTTCACAGTTGTCAACATAGTGGCAGTGGTCTTCATAAATAATAAAGTCACTGAGTTGTATGACAGAGCTGAAATGGTAAAAATGCCTCTATACAACTGATGTTTACATCCATGAGAAATTATCTTTACTCCTAGCATCGAAAAAGTGCTGGAGCCTTCTCTGCTTGCAGCTGGATTCTCATTAGAAATAAGCAAATAAGTTCATTTGTTCCTGAAAAATATCTGGGAGAAAGTTCTTTACATTAGAGAGGAGGTGGATGTGACAAGGGAGACTTCCACCAGCGTGAGGCCTTTTTCTGCTTTCTGTGCCTTCAAACCCAGGGGAGACTGTATCGCCAGTAATTATCTGGCTACCCACAAAATTGACAGTTAATCATGTTCCAAAGTTTCAAACATGTTGCAAATCTGAGACCAGGCTTTATAACCTCAATTTTAACTCTGAGCTGTTCTGATAAAGCTAATAAACATTTTTTTTCTTGGAAACTATGAAGAGCACTACTCAAAAGACTTTGGCACATGAACCCCTTCTACTTGGCTAATATAATCACTTGTCTAGCACTTGTCTAGTACTTGTGCTAAACCAGTAGACTGCCTGTCTACTTCATCCAACTTTATGAAGTATTTTGCAAGACTTTTTGAATATATGTAATCTGTGTATGTGCAGAGAGAGGGGGGGATTTTTAAATGATACCAGATGTAATTTAAGAGGCTGCTTGCATTTGAAAGCCAGGTTGCCATGAGTTACTATGTATGAAATTAATTTTCCTGTTTATCCTATGCTACTTTATGTAATTCATCTTCACTGTTTGCTTTTTTCCTTCAGACATGCATCTAACTGTGCATGCCAGCCACCCAAAGCCAATTGGATTCATATTGAAATTCACAGTAGAATCCTCTATTTCTGAATTCTCATTCTTGCATTTTTTCCTCCTTGGGGCTGGTTGAAAAACAATAGAGAGCTCTGTGGAGTTCTTGGAAGTTTCTCAGAACGTTCTTAAATATCAAGAAATAACCTGAGAATTTTGTAATCGTACTGCCTTAAACAGTGAGGGGTTTGTGTTTTAAAACCTCTAAAAATCTCTTTATCAGGGAGGATATATGTTTCATCAATTATATCCATTAAATCTGCAATGGTATAAAGACATGAGAAGAGAAATCAAAGCCAATATAACCCACTGGTATTTCCTTGGCAAGAGAAACTATGGATAGTTTTCAGTTTATTGTCAAAAGTCCAACCTTCCACTTGTATTGCAAGCATAACCTCATACCTTCAAGTGCTATTTTTAACCTAGCTTTTTTTGCCTAGCTATGCAATGTGTGTCTCTTGTGTATGATGCTTAATCATATTTTTTTCAGGTAAAGACAATGCTGAAAAGAAACACCCAGAAGCCAAGACTTACAGTTAGTTACAACTACTCATGCTTTAGAGGAGAAGCTGTGAGATTTCCACAAGCATGAAGTATAATTGGAAGGCTGCCTTGACTTGTCCCAGCCTTTACCTTGCAGAGAGTAGAAAGCTGGTGGAAGTGTTTATATCTCCTTTGTGTCTTGTTTTACAACTGTTGGCAACAATATGAAAGTCATTCACAAAGCAGCATTACGCATTTTCTGTTTTATTTAAGCA